>JAZHYW010013938.1:0-43846 GCA_037355805.1 Ixodes ricinus | reverse complement strand
ATAATTATGTCTAGAAATTCTGTAGAAATTGGTTAATTTTTTTTTTTTTGTAAGGGAAAAGGCCGCTCAGCAGAGCGCCTGTACGGAGTCCCGTTCAAAGCTGCTCATAGCACGAGATTCGAGTCTTCATATCGGCCATACAAACAATATATTACAATTTCTGTTGGTACTTCCTGATAGACTACTATATTACCTCTAACTTTGAATAAAAAATAAAAGAAATGAAAGGTGTTTCTTTTTAGCGAATCGACTCCAAACTTGCTAGTTTTTCAGAAATATCCGTTTTTCAGGCACATGTAGCGCATTATATATTTATTGCAGAATATTTATAACTATACTGAAAAAGAAAGAGCGCCACTGGAGCTTTGACGGCGATGTAACAATCATAAGATATGTTGATTAGGTCCAGACAGCACATCTTGCTGAACTCCGTCAAATATCGACGCAGAGAGCGCGGTTTGACAAATAAAAAAAATACATTAAGAATGTTATGACTTAGACTTTTTATTCGCATAAAAAAAGCATATGTCGAGTGTTCTCAAAAAGATATACTGATGTAGCGTAAAAAAGTAAGGAAAAGGGATGGAGTGAAATATGGCACACCGGATAAGCGGGAAAAAACGAGTTTCCACCTTGTCCGCTTCAACGGTCCATAACTTGAGAACAAAAAATCCGACGAACGTGCCGTTTACGTCTTCTTTTATTACAGGAATTGCCCGATAACATATTTTTTTAAAATTAAAATTCTATTTAAAACTTGCATATTCTGAAATTATCTTTCTGGACACAAGAGTGCTGAATTAATGACTCCAAATTGGCCACTCAACTGTACCGAAAACCGACGGATCGTCAGAAATACTTGCACTACGACAGCTGCCACCCACGGCCCTGCAAAAATAGCATACCTTATAGTCAGGCTCATAGGTTTAAACGTATATGTTCGAACAACGACGATTTTAAAACAAACACCGATCAATTACGGCAAGTCCTGAAAGAACAGAAGTACCCGGAAAAGATCATAGACGATGCAATCAATAAGGCACAGGCCCTTGATCGTGGCCTTTTGTTGAGTGAGCGGAGCCCTCAGACAGAGGAGCGTCGGGCGAACCTCGTACTAACTTTCAACAATAAGTCTCCGAACGTCGCACCCATATTAAGAAAACATTTTAACATTTTACAGCAAAGTGAACGCCTCGCAAAGATTATCCCTTCCGTTCCCCGAGTAGTCTACAGACGCTCACGCAATCTTAGGGACGCCATAGTTAGGTCTAAGACAACTCACACTCAAAGCACTGGCAGTCGCCCTTGTGGAAGAACAAATTGTGAGGTGTGTCAACACGTGACACCTAAAACCACGGTAGAGAGTACGAATTCCAATTTCACCTACAGAATCCACGGAAACTTAAACTGCGGCACAAGTAATGTGATATACCTCCTGACATGTGGCACCTGCGGTAAGCAGTACGTGGGCCAAACTAGCACACCTTTCCGATTGAGGTTTAACAATCACAGGGCGCATGTAAATATATTTCCCAAATTCCCCCTTTCAAAACATATGGCTTTACCCAAACACACGTTTGACAAACTGGACGTCACATTTTTACAATCCAACTTCAAAAGCAACCGTGAGCGCGAGCAGAGAGAATCGTATCTTATTTACAAATTTAATTCAATCCGGGCCGGTATTAATGAACATCCCGGTATAATGTCATCTATGCATGCAATCCACCTTGATCGCCCTGTAGCGGAGTGACTGTAGCTAATTCAATCCCATTAGTACAACCCTTTAATTTTTCCGTGTACCTTTCTGTATCACCTGTCGATGGGTCAACTGGTCATGAGCTTCAACAGGCACTTTCCACCTGTTGGTCCTTTTTGAATGTTCTGGGACTGTGGTTAACACTGTTAAATTTGCGGGTTTTTTATTTTTTTTATTTTATTAATGCAGGGGATTTGTTGTAGCACTTTGGCCGAGCGTTTGCTTGATTTACTGTGCACGCTTTTTTCAGTTTTTTTTTTCAATGCTGGGGGTTCGTTGATGCACGTTGGCGTTGATTTACTGTGCGTGCTTATTTCATTATTTCTTTATTTTATATATACATATATGCAGGGAGTTTGTCTGCGTTTTGGCGTTGATCTACTGTTTGCGCTTATTGCATTCTTCTTTTTTTACTGTGTTTTGTTTGGTTTTACGTCTTTCCGCGGCGTGCGTTGCTGGCCATCTGGGCCGATCCAACTCTGTGTACGTGACGCGCCCTCCGCTGTGACCGTGCGCTGCGTTCCTGGGGTCACGAAAACTGACGCGGCCTTTGTTTGGCTCCGATGGCTGGCGGCGTCTGCTGCGGCCGGGCGTGGAAAAAACAGAACAAAACAATGATTTTTTTTAGGCATTTTCACGTGATTTGACACGTGACGCGACCCGGGTGTGGAAAGCGAAAACAACTCTGTAACCGATTTTGGGTACCAGTCTTGAAGAAGGCTTGTCTCAAGCCGAAACGTCGACTCACTAAATGCTTTAAAACTCCAACAGCGTTTCGAAGTGCGACTTCATTACTTTATAGTCTTCGGCATCCTACGCTATATTTTCTTTATCTACTATTACGATGGACGCCGACCGCGCAACTTCGAAGTTGATTGGTTGGAAGTTTCCAACTCATGCCCCAACAACCGCTATTATCGGGGACTCTCAAGTTAAATATTTACACCACCACTTCGACCCGTGCAACGAGGAATCGCCCGCCTTCATTTCCCAGCGAGGGGCGTGCATCATGGACGCCAGGCATCTCTTGGACTTCGTACCCCGGGGTGTCAACCGCCTCATCCTGCACCTGGGGACGAATGACCTCGCCACCGCCGGCGTTTCTTTGGTGCTAACCAGGTACCGTAACCTGTTGAGACTGGTCCGAGAGCAACGTCCGGACATCGTAAACGTGTACGTAACCTTGGTTTTGCCTCGTGCTCCTAACCGACGCCGCGGCTCTTCGAACTGGAGTTTCGTGGCAAGATTCAACTCGAAGGCGCGAGGCTTCAACGGTGGCCTCCGCCACCTGTGTCACCAGACGCAGAACACGTTCTTCCTGGACCACTGCCTCGACCATCTTCCTGTGCGCCTCGTCATGGCGGCGGATGGCGTGCACGCGAGTTTCGCCGGCGTGTCCTACCTGGCGTGGAACGTGCACCGACTACTCCAGCGATGTCGCCGCCGGGGAGCTCACATGTGGCGGGACCACGCCACCTCTCGAGAGCCCACGAACGACCCCGACTTGAACATAGCGGCGGGCCCCCTGCGGGATGCCGCTCCTTCGGACGACTGCACCCATACACCGTTGCACCTTCGGTGCCCCGACCCGGCGGACTTGCCGGACCCTGGATTCGGCGGTGGTCTCGCAGAGTTCCCGGCGCTTCCGCCCTCGGCGGTCGTCCCCGAGTGCCTCGCCCAGTCGGACCATGGACCCGCCTGCGGCTCTTCGGCAAACGCCACCCCTCCGCCGTCGGAGGACAACCCCAAGCGTCCCGCCCTGGCGACACGCCCTGCGGGGCGCGTGAATCGCATCCCTAGGCCCACCCTTCCACCCAGATACAACCTGCGCAAGACGTTCGGTGACGCTGTCCGCCCCCAGCGGGATTGACGACCACAGCGGAACACATCACGAGCTCCCCCTGTACTGAGTGAGACCCACGCAGACCGCGACAACTTGCCATCTCGAACTTTTTTACAACTTAGAAAATTAGCTGACAAAAGAGTACGCCACGATTTACATGCCGCATACCTTAAATATTACCTTGACGCGCGCATCGCCCCTAAGGGCTTACAAATTACCTTGAAGCCTAGCATGACAGCGCTGTCTCAGAGCGAACTGGAGAGGTGGAATACGGTTCTCACTAACGCGTCTCTCGAGTTGGTGAGGATAACCATTGAACATTGCGAAACAGCTTCAACCGCGGTTAAACAAGCCGAACGTAACTTACTCCGCGATTGTGATTTAGCACAGCATGAAACCGTGGCTTTAAAAGTGTTTGAAGAGAAAAAACGGGGGATGCTCAGTCAGGTAAAGGAAAACAAGTTGGCTAGGGACAATGTTGGACCTCCTCCGGCAGGTGTGTGTGAACGAAACGTGCGGAGCTGCAGGGCCGAATCCCATGACGCAGTTGACTCATCAGACGTAGAACTACCTACTCGGGATCCACCGAGGAGAATGTGCGAACGAGAAACGCAGAATTGTATTCCCGAATCCACTAACATAGTTAACTTATCAAACATAGAACTGTCCACCCACGAGTCGTCGCTCCTCTCGCGGGGACTCAACTTCTGCCCCACAACAGGCCGATATGATGAATTTTCTTTGCTTCAAGACCTAGATAATTTTGCCCGCAACCTTCGACTTCAGGAGTTCTTTTTCGACAGGCCCCGCGAAGGCGCGTCTGCTCTTCCATCCACATCGACTGGTTGGACTCCCAAAACTGGCAGAGACAAGCATTTAGACATTTTTATTAATGCTGTTCAGAAAGACATCGTAGCGGCATTTAGAAAACAGCAGCCCAATCACTACAACCTTTCCGCTCCAGAGCGGAGGGCACTCAGGTCCCTTAGCGAGAGAGACGACATCGTGATAAAACCTGCCGACAAGGGGGCGCCATAGTCATTCTTAACACCAGCGATTACTTACAGGAAGGCAATAGACAACTTAACGATGCAAAATTCTATTGTCATCTCAAAAATGATCCAACCAGGCAACATGCCGACACCATACGGGGGCAGCTGGGCCAGCTAGTAGAACAGGGGAAATTACCGAAAATACGGCAAAGGCATTAACTGCTAAAAACGCCGTGCCAGGTCGATTTTACATGCTACCGAAAATTCATAAAGAAGGGAACCCAGGCCGTCCCATTATATCTGGATCAGGAACCCTCACCGAACCAATATCTAGCTATATTGATAACTTGATTAGGAACATCCCACCCAGTTTCCCATCGTACATTCAGGACACAAACCACTTCCTTAGAGAAATTTCTAAAATTAATATCCCTAGAGATGCTTTTCTTGTTACGATGGACGTGTCGTCTTTATATACAAACATCCCCCACAATGATGGCATAGAGGCCCTTGTGAATGCGTACGACACCCACAGGAGTGACGATTTACCAGATAAGCATGTCGTGGCTACCCTCTCGCGTCTGGTGCTTGAGTTAAATAGCTTTGAATTCAATGGAAGTTTCTTCCTTCAAACCAGCGGCACTGCAATGGGAACGAAGATGGCACCTAACTACGCTAATATATTTATGGGAAATTTAGAATCCAACTTTTTGGCATCACGTTCACTCAAACCACTTTTCTATAAAAGGTATATTGACGATATATTTCTTATCTGGTCGCATTCGGAGGAGGAGCTTCTCGAGTTCATTACAGCTTTTAATTTTGCGCACCCCTCCATTTGTTTTACCCATAGTTACTCAAAATCTGAGATTACCTTTCTAGACACAAAAGTGCTAATTAATGACTCTAAATTGGTCACTCAACTCTACCGAAAACCGACGGATCGTCAGAAATACTTGCACTACGACAGCTGCCACCCACGGCCCTGCAAAAATAGCATACCTTATAGTCAGGCTCATAGGTTTAAACGTATATGTTCGAACAACGACGATTTTAAAACAAACACCGATCAATTACGGCAAGTCCTGAAAGAACAGAAGTACCCGGAAAAGATCATAGACGATGCAATCAATAAGGCACAGGCCCTTGATCGTGGCCTCTTGTTGAGTGAGCGGAGCCCTCAGACAGAGGAGCGTCGGGCGAACCTCGTACTAACTTTCAACAATAAGTCTCCGAACGTCGCACCCATATTAAGAAAACATTTTAACATTTTACAGCAAAGTGAACGCCTCGCAAGGATTATCCCTTCCGTTCCCCGAGTAGTCTACAGACGCTCACGCAATCTTAGGGACGCCATAGTTAGGTCTAAGACAACTTACACTGAAAGCACTGGCAGTCGCCCTTGTGGAAGAACAAATTGTGAGGTGTGTCAACACGTGACACCTAAAACCACGGTAGAGAGCAGACTTGTACACGTTACTGAAGAATAGTAAGGAATTACATTTACAATTACTCTGTGGCTAAATTGTCATTTATTACAATTACAATTACCCTCCCATAAAAGTAAGTGACCGTTACCCCAAAAAGTAATCCGTTACTTTAGTGGCGCTACTTTCTAGCATTACTGTCTTCAATTAAAGGGCAACTCCTGGTTAAAACGCAAAATGAAATAAATTACTGGTATCGCTGTAATGACACAAAATACGACCCCAACCAAAATATTACGTCCGTGGGACACCGCATTCTCGACTAATGCCGATAATAAAAATGCGACCCGCCGCGAGCCGCTGCTCCTTGGCGGGCGGCCAGCGGGTTGCCGATCGCTAAAGCAACATTGGGCCGTGACGTCAGTATCGTTCTCTTTGTTCCTCCGGTCCGGGCGTTGCGCGGAGGGCGCTTCTTTGAGCCGCTACCACCGCTACTTCGGCTTGTGATTGGCGTGTTTAGCCGTTGCTTTTATCTGTAGCCCGTTGTTAGAGACGGGGTTTATGCCGCACGTCCGGGAGCTTCCTGGCTCGTGACGACGACCATTCCCCGAAGTGAAGAACCCAGGGGTCCAGTGGAGGTGGGAGAATTGGTAACGTAACGAACGGTTTAATTACATGGTTGCGATACAGTCGTCAAATCCGAGAGAACTCCGGAGCAGCCTCGCGCTCCGCCTTATATAGGGGTCCGTTTTCTCCCTCACTCCCCGCCAGGGCAGCAAGTGCGCAGCAGCAACCCGCCGTCAAGTGCGTCGTAGCAAGGTCCGCCGCGTCGTAGCCAGAAGTGCGTCGTAGCCAAAGTTCTCCGCAGTTAGGCCAGGCCTCTCTCCCCTTCCGGGAGCGCACCAAGCCGCACGCACGCACACACGTCCAGTTGACGTCACGGGCGCGTTGAGACCTGTCTCCGCAGGCGCAGACACGTAGGCGACGGTTCCGTACTCGTCGGGACTCGTTTCGCGTAGGCCCCGTCCAGCAGGCGACGTTCCCGGACAGATCATGACTCGTTTCCGCAGCGTTGAAACTCGGAAGAAGGTCGCCGAAGGTTCCATTCTTAACACCGTGTAGCTTCGGTAGAGCCTTTTGTTTATTTGCTAGTGAGGACTCCAAGACTTGTTTTAGCGAGCAACTCGGTGCGCCCTAGACTGCCCAGCTGTTCCTCGAAAGATGCTGACTGTAACTTGTAGCGCTGTGGGTTGCTCAAACAACCCGCAGCGCAACACGGAGTTGCTTTTTCACAAGTTTCCAACGGACCGGAAATTGGAGAAGGTGTTGGTGAACGCTGTTCGACGAGTGGACTTTGGACTTCGGCTTTTACGCGCCCGAGGAAAAAAGAACGAAACAACAGACATGTACAGCCCAGCACACGTGCGTTCAGGCGCCGCGGCCCTCGCCGGAAAGCCTCAAAGCTTCGTGTCTGGGACTGACCCGCAGCGCGAAAGCGAGAGGGCTCCCAGTACTGTACGTCACTGGCAGCGCGGCGTAGAGCAACGCCGCTCCATCCACGGAGCCCCGATGACAATTTAGGCCTAGCGACGAGTACGGAAGACCGCACACACGGCGACAGCCGCCGAGTACGGCACCGAACGAGTTCACTCCTTTTCCAGTCACTAGCTTTGGGTATACAAGCGACGAGTACGGAATAGCGCACGCATGGCGGCGGCCGCCGAGTACGACACCGTACGAGTTCACGGGGTTTTCCAGTCGCTAGCTTTTGGGTATACGCACTACTCTTGCTACATATGCTGGATAACTACCACGTATACAGAAGTTAAAACAAAATCAGCTTACCGCCTATATTTAGACGGCTAGCGCAACAATGGTAGGTGCCGCTCGGCCTGCGTTCTCGTTGAACGAGGACGATCCGCGCCCCAAAACAAAACTTTGAGGCGTCGATATCTTTAAAACTACGCGCAATAACGAGAAAAAATTACACCTTGCAATTCAGGGACTTTGACTGCACTAAAAACAGTCATAATCCTAAAATCGAAAGTATAGACCGGAGTTGCCCTTTAAGAAGCAAAGGGAAGAGGGTTATTCAAGTTCTTATTGTTGCAACCTGCTCCATTTAATGACCTTGAGTATTTAGAGCAACAGCTCACTCTCGAAAGTCTCGTGAGACATTTTGCGTTATTTCTTACTGAAGATGTCGACTGCTAGGCTGGACACCCTTTGAATTGAGGCACTGGATGGGAGTGGAATATTGAGCCTCACGAATGTTTTATGCTCTGCATTGAGCTCTTCAGCGAAGCAATGGAAGTACTATATTTACCTCGAAGATGAGAGCAAAGCTTCGTCGTTGCCGCCATTGCCTCGATATTCGAGAGTTTTAGTAGGTCGTTTAGATACCTCCGATGCCCCCGATAACGATATGATGAATGCGCAAAAGCGGCGGCGGAGTATCGGGTATTGTTATCAGAGTCATCGGACCGATCTACTAAAATTCTCCATTGTCGAAATCACGAAGCTGTAGAAGTCATCATATATCTAGCCAAAATTAGAATAAGAATTGATTTATATCCATCTTACTATACCGGCATATATTGCCAGGCAATAGCGGCACATAGTTGTAACAGTAAGGTGATATTTAAATAATAAACAAGGTTTGGCTTGATATTCTTCTTTCTTTGGAACTGAACAGGTCAAGCCTCGGTTGAGACGTTGATGAATAAAACAAAGGTTTCTAGTATATAAATATAGGTAATCGAAAAAAGGACATTTGTAACAACAATTAATTAGAACGTTGACTAAAACAAGGAAAATGTACATTGGCGTGCGCACTGGGGGCAGGGAGCGGCCGCCCCCTCTAATCATCTAGGAGGGGGGCGCAAAGTTGGCCCGACTCGAGGCGCGACTCGCTCCGGCGGTATGGTTTCTTTTTCTGACGGCATAAAACACCGACGGGGGGGCGCGCCTGGGGAAACCTCGCCCCCCTAATGAAAAATCCTGCGCACGCCTATGGAAATGTAAACGCACGTTTGTCGTGTGTACCTCTCTCTTGGTGCCGTTCAAAAACGCACGGAGCACGGACCGATTGCGTGTTTACTCCGGTTTTCTCCAGATAGACTTCCGCCGATGCCACGGGCAGCGTAGAATTCCACGGTCGTTTTGGAGCGCGCCGGGATCGACTTTTCTGGAGCGAGCCTATTTCACTGGGCGATCGGGATCGAGAGACGGACGTGTTCCACTGGTCGTTTAGGATTAGCTCCCGCTCCAGATCTCGGATCTGTATCCGAGAAAAGTCGCTCCAACGATTTCGGCGGATTCAACCGGAAGCCAGCCGGGCCAGCCCTCGGCGCACACACACGCAGACTTCCTTTCTCGCGGGGCATCTTCGCCTGATCTCGCCCATCTCGCCTCAGAAGAATTCGCAATGGCCGCTTGCTTCACCCCTTGACCTCGACAGCCGGTTCGTTTTCCAAGAAGGAGATGGTCTTGCCGTGCTACGGGGATTCCGGCAATCTTTGCCAGAAGCTCCTGAGCCATTCCTGCCGCTCGTGCGTCGAACACGTGTAAGGTACCTCGTTTCCAGCTTTCGGGGTCCAGACGCAGCCGATGATGCAAGCGCGAGCTCCGGGCTTCCAGCAAGTCCCTGCCAAGCACGCGCGCTCGTGCAGTACAGGCACTGTTCAGGGCCACACGCTCGTGCTTGCAGCATCGGCTGCGTCTGGACCCAAGCTGAAAACGAAGTATAGCGCCGCGATTGCGAAAACGTCTTCGAAACGACCGCGGCGGCCGCGGAAAGGGGCTTCCCGGGCAGATGAATGACGGGAGGGCATCCGCCCACCCGTCGTTCTGTACCACGGGCAGCGAGCAGAGCTGTTCGTAAGACAGAAACCTTTGAAGTACCTCTCGAACTGGACCAGACGCGCAGCGTTCAGCGGCTGAAGGCTTGGCTTGTCTGAGAGCAGATCGCTGGCAAATTCTAGGCAGAAGGCGCCCACAACGACGGTAAGGCGACCGCCACTCTTGTGAACCACGCGTAAACCGCAGGGTTATCCCTGCAGAGTGTCTTGAGGCCCAGCTCGTCCCGCCTTGCGTTAACAGCCTTAGCAAAGTAGAAGGCGCACCCTCGGATCTGTTGCGATGCAAAAAACGTAGTTGTAAGGAAGCACGTTAATTAGCCGAAGATCACGCCCTGTTTTTGTATACCAACCACATTTTCACCTACTCAACTCGAGAGTAAAGTATGCTTGTACTGGAGAATGAATGACGCATTGTCATAAATATGCATTTTAGTTCTGCGTGTGGGGCGCTCGTCATCTTGCTATTTCAGAAGTCTCTTTCAGAGATTTCTGAAATAGAAATAGAAACTTCAAGGAGCACGATGATTCCTTTTTGCAAATTTTTGATTATTCAAAGTGGTCTGCATGCTACTCCACGTCTGCAGAGCAATGGCACGTGCTCAATGCTTCGATAAGTGGCAGCTCTACACTTCTCAAGTTCGTCACCCGATGCTTCGCTACACAAAACATGAGAATTGCGAGTGTGCCCCGATTTATGAAAACGTAAATAATTTACCTATGGCCGTTCTGAAGGTGTCCTGAACACGTTGATTGCAGCTTGAATGGCTGCGGACTCGTAATCGAACACACACGTAGCCGTCGTTGATAATGTGCCAATATTTCCGAATCGTCGCTCCATTGACGCCTGCAGGCACCGAAACACGACTTCGTATGCTTGCACAACACAGGCTTGCATCAGTTCGTAAAGCACAGGGTGTTCATCCCCTTTGATGAAGGTGTGGAGGGTGTAGAGCTATCCTGGGCGGTGAAACTCGGGGGGGGGAGGGTGGTTCTTGTAGTTCCCGTCGTCCAAAACTTGTTCTGCGCCCACCAGGGCATCGAAGTCTTTCTCGGCGTAGAAGACCAGTGTCCACCGTCCTTTAGTCTTGTCTTCAAGTTGAAGAAACACTTCCGAATCCGTAGTGACACGGAGCTCAGGTAGAATGGCCTCAAGCAGGGCTGGGCAGAGATACCCCAAAAAGTATTCGGGAATACAAATACTGGGATACATGTGTTTTAAGGCCAAAACACAGATACTGATATACATTTGTCTTTTATGCAACGGGATATCCCTGCGATACTTCCGCAATAACGGCGAAAAAGTATTCCAGAATACAGATACAGATACTTATAGAAACACATTTGTTCCCGAACGGTGCTACGTGAAGAGGGTGCCGTTTGTGTCGAATCCGAAAGATAATTTATGCTTGTGCTACTTCTTTGTGCCATTTTATGCACTACCCATTACCTCGAACTCTTTATCTATCATTCATTCCGCTAAAAAAACATGCCACACCCGTTAAACCACATAGTTACAAAACGGTAAAGACTGCGTACCATGCTTGACAAAAGGCGTCTCCCGAAATTAACCCTGTTTTGCCGCGAGGGCGCATCTCAAACTGTCATATCATAAGCTTCTGAGTCACCCGTAGTGTAGGGAGATCGGACAACAGGGCCGTACTTTTTCTCCACTGAAATACTTTACAACGTTCGCTCCGCTAAACTGGAAAGAGTGGAAGGCTTCGTGAGAGGAGCTGATTTTGTTATTCTTGCAGAAAACCTTCTTTAAACCACATTTTTTTATTGTTGATGATTGATATGAGATCATGTTATATTATAAATACCGAAGCAAGTTGCACCAAACAGGTGTTTTTATCCTTTAAACTTATCTTAAAAAGGGCAACAAATGTAAAGAGACGCCTAAGTCGGGCAAAGTATCGCGATACAAGCGATACATTATAAATGTATTTCACTACTGAGATACAAATACATTTTGCAAATGTATCTCGATACAGAGATACAGATACTCGAAAGTATCTCAAAGACACTATCGCGATACATTTGTGTCGCTATACTGCCCAGCCCTGGTCGAGGGTGTTTCCTTTCAACGCTGCGTGGTGTCTCTTCCGTGAAAGGTATTGTCTTTTGGTAGAAAATCCGTAGCCACTGTTGAGTTGTGCTTGAACTTTCCCTCGAACGGTGTCGTCATAATCGGCAAACCTTTCAGGAATAGAGGAGACGGCTTCGTCAAGTGCTTCTCTCGATCTTTCTTGGCTGCTGCGGACGTTTGTCCGTACTTATTACATGAAGCGTTTCTGAGAGAATGATGGAAGAATTGGTGTCTCCAGACGGGTTGCAGCTGTAAGATGTCGACGGCCGATCTAGATCGGTGGCCAGTACGCCGTCTCTTAGTGTCAGGTCGAGCCACTGGGCACCTCTCAGTTGGTCCGACTTGCTGACTCAGGCGGTAGCAGGTGATACATATATAGTAGACTGTGCTGGGATTCTTTTGGGTGTATTGACTTGTAAGAAAACTCGAGAACAGCGTTCTCCAATCATTTACTTGGATGCTGGATCACAGGTCGACTTGAGCGCTAATGCGACGTCACGAACGACGGGACCCCGAAGCCGGTCTCCATGTCGACACGAAACCAGCCAATGAGTGCTGATCGGATGTCGTCGCTGTAGTCCTTTCGTTAAATCTACAGATAATAATAAGAGTATGTCACATGAAAATTTCAATTGAACTATTCGAAAAACTAGTTATTAATTAAACAAACAGATCTCTGTCAAATGTTTACTTTCAAAAAATTCGAAAGCTAATTATTCGCGCAGAACTCAAGCAAGCATTTCACTAATCCACAAGACATAATTAATTCCTTACTTTTTTTTTGACGAGCGCACAGGCAACTGATAATCTCCGAGTGTAGACTCTCTAATTGGCAAAACAATTGTCTTGGTTTCTAAAACACAAACGATTTCCTCTCACCAGATCCTAGAAGTGTCGAATCGAGAAGCTGTTGCAACTTGTTTCTTGAGGTAACGAGACTCAAGGTCTTGTTTTGAACAAGATCTCGAGTCTTCAATAACGCAGACGTACTGCAAAAATAAGGCAGACCGTGCGCAAAACAGGTCGAATCTTGTCGTATCGAGAAGTGCCTATTGTGTTAAACGGGGTCACCGGCCGATCGGACCCAGTCTCCCCGACAATGGGGCGAAATCCTTGGAACAAAACTTGTGCCTCCATTGACGTTGGCCGGCAAAAGAATTTGCGTCTTTGTGTTAAACGGGGTCACCGGGCGATCGGACCTACTGTCCCCGACAGTGGACGAAATCCTTGAACAAAATTGTATCTCCACTGACCTTGGCCGACGAAGGAGAAAACGAAAGAATTTAGCGCCTTTTGTGTTAAAACGCATCCCCGAAGGCACTACACAGGGAGTGGGAAGTCATTCAACCAAGATCGAGCACTTTGATGTGGCCATTTTGACCATTTTTGGACATTTCGTGTCGATGGACCTTTCGGCTCGGTAGACATTTTGACCCGATTGGACATTTCGTCTCGATGGACATTCTGACTCGATGGATATTTTGACCCGATTGGACATTTCGTCTCGATGGACATTTTGACGAGCTTTTCCAGAAACTACAGATACGCCATCACCGCAATACAATTTACTGACAACAAATGGCCAGAGGTTGGGTTCTGCTCAAACCCAACAACTGATGCAGTAATAAGCTTCCTGCAAGGAATCTTCAGCAGGGAAGGTTACCCGCAAGTTTTGGTATCGGACCACGGTTCACAATTCATGTCTTTAGAATTTAAGACATTCCTTTAAGACAGAGGCATCACGCACGCAACATCGTCCATATATTATCCACAGGCAAATGGACAGGTGGAACGTTTTAACAGAGTGCTCAGGGATTACATTCAAAGCATTTCGTTGGAGAACGGCAACATACAGCTTGACCTGGTGGACTTCCTGGGGATTTACCGCTGTGCACCTCAAGCAGCAACTAATCTGTCCCCGTCAGTGCTTTTACACGGACGACCAATGCGCACGAAACTCGACATCATCGGACTACCCCATACAGACATCACACAAAATACTAGGGAGGCGATAAAGGACCTTCGTAAACAAATATGCTGACAAACTCAGGGTGGTCAAGACTTCGAATTTCAGGGGAGGGGACTACGTGCGCGCCCGACTGCCAGGACATAAAACAAAGGGCACTCCATCGTTTAAAGCCCTCGGACCCGCAAAGTTTCGAACAGAAGACGGACACTGTTGGAACGACTCAAGTAACAGAACGGTTGCTCTAACAGATTCCGATACAGCAGTAGAGGTGCCAACTACCGAGTCCTCCGTCAGGTCCAGACTCAAGAGGAACACACGGTTTCCTGATCGTTACTCTCCATAACAGTCTTTTTACTAGTGGGGGAGTATGTCATGTTGGCGAGCGAAGCGACTACTTACCCAGTCGACAAACAGGCATGTACTGTAGCTTAGTCACCGTGCGTGACGTCCATCTTTATTTTATTATTTTTTTTTTTTTCTCCTTTTCCCGTTTGCTCCCGTTCCCACTCCTTCTTCGGCCAACATGACAACCAGCGAAGCTGTACTATGGTGGGAAGGAAGTAATGGCCGGCCGCAAGTCGACAAGCCAGGGTGGAGAGGCTCGAAAGGGTGCCACCATCTATAGTGATGGCGGCAACCAGATAACCGGCAAGCCGGTTGTCTGGTTGCCGCCGTCGCTTATAGATGGCGGTAGCTGTCCAAAGTTCTGTGTCATCATTTGTTTGCTGACGAACATGATCCAGGGGCCTCTATGTTGCACGTTTTGGACTCCACGGCGACTAGGAGAAGGAAGTGACTTCAACGACACAGCAAACGCAGATTGGATGTTGACAGAAGAAAACAAAATCAACATTCGATCTGCGTTTGCTGCGTTGTTGACGTCACTTCCTTCTCCGTAGTCGCCGTGGGAGTCCAAAACGTGCAACATAGGGCCCGTGGGGAAACCAGTCCTAACAGCTCCGCTGTAAAAAGCCTATATGCAGCGCCGCGAAGTCATTGCGTGACGAAATGCTGCGTCCACGGCCATGTAGCTACAAGGTGCGCGTTGGCACATTTTTCTGTAGGCAGAGTCAGGATTACAGTAGGTCAAATGATGAACGACGAAGGCAGGGGTGGTTGCAAGCTCTTCCAAATGGCAGTGTTGTTTCTCAACACTCATATGTGCGCATGAATATCGTGATGCTATTCCGACGTAGTTTTGACAACTGCATCGCCCTACGTTACGACCACGGTGTAAGATAATACTCTTCAGGCGAGAACAGCGCGCTCCTCGCGCAGTGCAGATAAAGTTCGCTTTTCACTCTTTCTCATTCTCTCTCTCACTAAGGTTTCAAGCGGCGCTTGCGGGTGACTCGTCGACCCGTGGGCACGACAAAGACGGCTCGTGCCGCCTCATGCTCCACACGCGCAGAGCTCCAGCGAGGTTGTCGCTCGTGCAGAAAGACCACGGTGTACCGGGGTGTCATGGCAACGAGATAAGTGTTTTCGCTTCTCACACAGTTTCGCCGTTTGGCCGCCGGCGACACTGTCAGCCGCGGGCACGGTGGCCGCGGAATAATGCAGCCTTTCGGACGCCCGTCGAACGAACACTATCTGATTCCTCGCGCCGCGTGTTCAGCCCCGCCGTGTCCTCACCTAAAAAGTGTATCTTACACCGTGGTTATGACGGAGTGCGTCGAGATGCAATAGTGAGTTACCGGGACAATCACGCTTCATGTGGACCATGTCAAGGAGTCGAGATCTGACCACAAATCATCGGGACGTCCGCATTTCGTACGAAGCGTTACAACCAGTTAGAGACGTAGCTTGTTACGTGCAATACGTAGCACAGATGTGCCGTCTCAAGCGTAAAAAAACAGTGATGTAGTAACGGTCATAGTAACCCGCCGGCGCATTTTACATAACGTATTTAAACGCGACTGAAAAAATAGACATTCTCACCTTTCGCTCTGGAGCATGGGCAAAACCTTTGCCCAGAGCCTGGCTGGAGACTTTACATTTAAACTTCAAAACGAATAAATAAAAATACACACTGCAGTAAACTGTCACAATATACCGAACTATAATTTTTTTCTGTTCTACAGAGCTGGCTGAACGCTCTGCAACTAATTCTACAGCAGGATAGATAACTCTACTACTTTTTAGAGGAATGCCATGTGCACTACGTAGTGCTGCGCTGAGCGGAATGTTTTTATGTATCTATGTACGTGTTTACGCGGCGCTTGCTCTTTGCAACCCGCGTCTAATAAACATACACGCCCTCCCCCTCTCCCCCATCACAAACAAAACAACAACAACAAACAAACGGATTATTGTTATTTTTTTAGTTTCACAGGTGGACCGACTCACCAAGCCTCGAGCCTCCGCTTCGCGCACGTCACAAATTTGGTTTCTTTCGTATATCCAAGGGCTTGCTCGATTCGAGTACCGACGCCTGTTGCAGGTTTGAGTGCTGGACACTCGAAAAGCAAATGTTGTAAAGTTTCGTCCGCATCACCACATGCCCTGCACAGAGTGTCCGTTGCGTTGGTGTCATATCTTCTTCTGTACAAACGGGTACGCAAGGCACCCCCGCAGACCTCGGCGAGGAGCCGACTTCGTAACGTATTTCCACACCAGTGGATAGGGGCGATGTCGGTCTTGTAAGACGCGTAGAGGTGCATACTTGAATGCTCTTGCATGTCTGCCCTCCAGCGGTCCTCCTCGACAGTCCGTGTCTGCCCTCAAACCTTAGCAATCCAGTTGTTCTTTGTAGATAGCTCGTCGGTCGCAAAAAGGCACCCTGCTTCGACACCTCTTCGTTGTGCGTACATTTTTTAGATGAAGGTATACGAAAATCTTCCTCGTCCAGCAGTCACCATTCATTTGTCGAAGTCGGGCATAGTATTTAGGTTTGCTGCTGGCTTCACGACCCTCGAAAGAGCACCATCCGAAATCTCTTTGAGCAAGCTAATTGGCAACCCTGATGCGGTATAGTGCTTCGTGTTCAATCGCTCTTTGTCGTCTTTCAATGGATTCCCGGGTCTAGCTGGCGGTACACGTAACACCATTGGCGAAAATCAACCCTGGTACAGCGACCGCTTTCCGAAGTTCTCGGGTTAGTGCATACCCGTTGTAGCTCCAAAACTTTTTTCCACGCAGCATGTTACGCTTTTTAGTGCCGATGCCTTGACATTTTCATGGCGTTCTGCTATATAATCTTCGAAACAAGTCATTGGAAAACCAATGTATGTGTATCGGATACTAAGAGAAAGTGGGTTATCCCGGATGGTAAGACATTCAAGGCCTTCGCTCTGCCCGGAAAACTGCACAGCGGCTGACTTAAAGCCATTGAAATACAGTCAAAGCTGAGCCGCTTCTGCTTCGCAGGTGGTCAACAGCACCTTCATATCTGCCACATTGTCGGCCATCAGCACTAGATAATCGGCAAAACCAAGCCCGGCGAGCCGCCATTTAACCACGTCCCTGTGCTTCATGTGTTGTTGAGTGAAACCAATTCCTGTTTTTTCAGTGCCTTCTTCATCCCGGATGTATATAGCATATACAGAACGGGGGATAACTGGCAGCCCTGACGTAGCCCCCGTGCACCGGAACATCAACAGATGTGGCCCCGTTGAATGTTGTCATTTCGTGGTTTCGACCATAGATACGTAGAATAAGCAAGGATAAGTCTCACCCAGCGGTTCTGGCGTATCGAGTTGTTGCATCCTCCAGATTGGCAACGAATGTGGTACACAGTCGTATGCTTTGGATATGTCCAAAAAGCAACATATCAGATTCCACTTTTCCGCCCGAGCGATCTCTATGCATTGTGTTAGAGTGAACAATTTGTCATCTTGTCGACGATGCCTACGGAATCCGTTTTGCACTAAAGCGCTGGATGAATATGGATTTTAAAAACAAGTAACGCTAAGCTGGTGCATTCTGGGACTCACTTCAGCCAAAAATGGCGGACCGTCGCCGCCAATCTTTTGACGTTGCAGTATTTTTACTCGACGTTAGCACGAGTAAACTTCAGTTGTAGGTCAGCGCCTTGTTCGTCTACCTTCTCGTTCTTGACCGTGTCTTCGTGCTGTTATTAATTCTTAATCATGAAACACAAACTAGCCCTAACTTGTAAAAAAAGGAGTGGGTTATGTGTATGTTAATACAGCCTTGAACTTGGTCTGCCCCAACGCGCGACGAGTCTCCCAACTGTAGAGGAGAAATTTAGCCAGTGCAATACAACCGCTAGCCTGGGGTCTTTATTAGGTGCATCACGCAGTCGTGATGCACGACCGCACGCCGGTACGATGCTCAACCAGATCGAAACGGGCAAGGGTGAGGATCGAACTACAGGATCCTGGGCCCTGCGGCATGAGAGCTTGCGCTCCCACTTGCTCCGAGCTGGTTTCTGGCAGCGAGAGCTTTCTGCTCCACTTGCTCCGAGCTGGTGTGCGCTCGCCTACTCGGACAACGATCCTCCCCTCCCCCCTCCCCTGATGCTTGGGTGCAATTCCTATTACTGATGGTTGCCGTTCTATTATAGTTAGATAATATGAAACGAACATAATTATTTTCAACCATTTCAAGTGAGCGTATCAAGTTTTCATGGCTGGGATTCTAAACAGAAATGGCATATTCGAGTTTAGAGCGAATTAGGATCTTGTATAGCAGTAGCTTTAGGGATGAAGGTGCTTTTACAAAGTTACGTCGAAGATAACCCAACATCCGTTTGGGTATATTTATAACGTACGAGGTGTGAACGCTCCAAGTAAGGTTAGATGAAATTTGAACACCAAGGTATTGATAAGAAGATAGGGCGTCTAAAGGTACTTTATTAATAGGGTTAACGGGTGAGTTATTATTTTTTCTAGAGACTTTCATAGGTTTACATTCGCTAATGTTTAGTTCAATGCAACATGTTTTACACCATTCAGAGATGGCGTTAAGGTCAAATTGAAGAGTGGTTATATCGTTATCACATAAAATTTTTCGGAAAACTAGAGTCATCTGCAAACAAATGAATATGGGAAGAAACACAAGAAGAGAGGTCATTAATGTAGATAAGAAAACGAAAAGGTCCTAGCACAGAGCCTTGGGGCACATCAGAGTGGACGCCACTTGGGGGAGATGTAAGACTGTTAGCTGAAACGAACTAAAAACGGTTAACAAGAAAATATTCAAGCCATATGAGCAGTTTGGAATACAGATTAAGTTGACTTAATTTAAGAAGTAAAAGCTTATGACACACCTTATCAAATGCTTTTGAGAAGTCTAAAAAATGCAGTCAGCACGCGATGATCAGTCAAGAATGGGGCTTAGTTTATGTGTGAACGATACCAATTGAGTTTCGACGAATACGTTTTACGGAAGCTGTTTTCTAAAGGTGTGAAGAACGAATTCAATTCAATAAGTTGGCGAGGTTAGAAAACAGAATCCTTGTTACCTGATTTGTGGAGTGGAACAACATTCCCCACCTTCCACTCAGCATAAAGAAAACCATCATCAAGTGGAAAACGTTTCATAGAATAATAAAAGAATAAACAGTGCTACTTTAAAAAAAAAATTGGGTCAATTAAATTGCAAACAGGGGCAGAAGATTGTTTAGGTTATCTAATTATGCTTTCAACACCACTGCGATCGATATTAACAGGAAATATTGCAAGATAACCACATGTGTTTATATTAGGTAATGGGACGTCTGTAGTTACGGAAGAATTCCGTAAAAATATGTCATTGAGAACGATGGCACATTGATTAGAGGGAATGACATTACCAGCACTGTTGACGAGGGTGATATTGTTATTATCTTTTGGGTTGTTAACACGCCAAAACTTTTTGTATCAGCTGTTAGCATGACTGGCAAAGTATATTGAAGATATTCTTCTTTAGCTTTTCTTATCGCTGTTATGTATTTCTCGGAAAGAAGCTGATAAGCGGCCCAGCGCACATCGTCAGAAAAATGTTTAGCTGACCTGTACAGCCCCTTTACTTTGTGAGATAGGCGTTTTATGCGAACGTTAAACCACGATGCGTTACTGCTAGAGATGATAGTGCGAGTAGGGATGTACTTATTCTTTAGTGCATTAACGTTGGCTACAAACATGTCCCAGTTATTTTGTACACTACGTTTATCAAAATCTTTGACGAATATATCAAGAAACACGAATAATTCAGTATTTATGACTTCAAAGTTCGCATTTTTGTGGTTTTGAATAGTTTTCACTGTTTTAATGGTTTTAGGTCGCGACAGTTTTATGTGAAGTGAAACCAGGGAATGATCGCTCAAGCCAGGTAAATAACTGATGTCAGTTACAAGATCGGGCTGAGGTGTTAGTATGAGATCTAGGACGTCGCGACAGATGAAGTCATTTTGGTAGGTTGTTTCACGAGTTGTGTGAATGAAAAGGCAGAGCACAATTCTAAACATTCATTAACTAAGGTGGAGAAGGGGGCCATACTGGGTGTCTCGCTATCTCATGCTATATTTGTAATATTGAAATCACCAAACAAAAATGAAGGTAACTTGGGATAGCGAGCTCTGACAAGCGTGCTTACATCGTGTAGATCATTTACAAAACTATAAGAATAAGTGAAGGGGCGATAGCAAACACCAATGACAATTCTTATATGACCCAGTTCCATGATAGCCGACACAATCTCTAAGTCACTGGGGACACATATACACTGAGATGGAAATTCTTTAGATATCGCCAAAAGAACACCACCTCCCTGACGGGTTATGGGTCAAAGCGATAAACAGAAAAACGATGTGCGTCTTGGAAAATGTTCATGGTCACGGAACTGAGAGTGCAACAAGGTCTCAGTTAGAACTATTATGCTAGCATTGCAGCTATCAACGGCAGAAGTTAAGGAATTACGCTTGTTAATAACGCTCCAAATGTTACAACTGAAACTCGATCAAATACTTATTTTAAAAGGCATTCAGGCAACTCAAGCAACAGGCGCATAAATCAGTCAAGACCACTTTCTGTATTACGCGTGTGCAGCACACTTGGTAGAAAGATCTCATCGTCACGTCGGCAGTGCACTCAGACACCAAAACTGGAAAAGTCCTCTTCAAGTCCCTCTTCACAGACCAAAACCATCGAAGCGTGCTGTTCCAACGGTTTTTTGCCTGCAGGAGGAAACAGTGTTTCGTACAATCCGTGTCAAGCAATGCAAGTAGCACTTTCGGGAAGCAATTGTGAGTCACGGTTGTACCGGTGATTGTGTCGTGAACATTTTGATTGCTAGCGGCGCAACCGACGCAAAATGTCTGAACCCGGCATTTGCGCCACAATCCGCAGCTTATGGCATTACGCTGGCGCTTGAAACATTTTAAGTGCATGCGCGCACAAGCTCCATCAAACGGAACAACAACTACTGGAAAACGCCTCCAAATTACTTGAGGAAAAACCAACGAACGACCACAAGCTACTGCGGAGTACTACAGGTAATGTTTCTGCACGTTCCAGAACATGTCAAGTCGCGTTCCTAGATTTCGCTGAATGTGCAGTACCTAGTCTTGGTATGCTACGTTAAGGATGAGATACCGCCAAGCCCATATCAGCTCAAAAACAAACGAAAAACAAACAGTATCATTCAGTATTGGGGAGTTGGTCCCGGCGTCTCCCTCGGCCGAACGAAGACGGCTGTCGCAAACTTCAAATAGAATCGGTTGCTTCCAAAACATATGTCCTAGACGTGATTAATAACCTGCACCCAGCCGTTTTAATAAAATGAGCAGCCCGCAATACATACCGCAGCAACTGTGGAGTGCAAAGAGAAACCAAGCGCAAGACGAAGAACAAACCAAGCTTGGTGTTGCTAGTTTCGTTTTGATTGATGTGACGTAGTCGTGACGTGGCCCATACTGTCGTCAAGTTTAGGGGTGTTTGCCGCTGGGCGCGGGTCGGGGATCCACTAACGATGACGTCATGCGCAGGCCTTGTCTTCTATGCTGGTATTGCCTCAGCACGCTGACTTATGCCGCACACGAACAATACATGTGTAAAAGAAAACAAGAATGACGAAAAGCCGAAAGGAAACCATTGTTAGCGTTTTGATCAAACGCTAAAAGTGGTCTTCTGTTGTTGTTGTTGTTGTTGCTGCTGCTGCTGCTGCTGTTGTTGTTGTTTAGCGTATTAGCGCCGGTGAGCAGATGTTGACAGATGCTTACCGTATTTACTCGAGTAATAGCCGCACTGTTTCTGAAGAAAACCTGAGGGTTGCCTTTTCCGCGGAGCACGCAGACTTCCAATCACCACGATCGACAGCATGACTCCAGCTGCTTACAGGACAGGGATAACGTCTTCGTGCGAAGATACCATCTGTGAAGATTGAATTTGTATGGACAACCGTGTTCTCGATCTGGTTATTCGCCATGTTATTTATGCGCAACGCAATGATTGGCTGTATATGTGTTCTGTGGGAAAGTAGACGCAAGAGCCTTGTTCATAAATAGTGCGGCTATTACTCGAGTAAATACGGTATACACCGTCTCAATGGTTACAAAATCACAACCCAGCCAGGACTAAAACCCAAAAATATAACTTTTCGGTTACGGTTACGGTTACCGTTTCCTGTTCATATCGGTTTCGTTTCGGTTTTTTGTGGTTTTAATTTTGTCGGTTTCGGTTACCGGTTACACGTTCCTAAAAACCGGTCTATTTCGGTCTCTTCAATAATTTGCTTTATTTAAATGCTATACATCCGTTTTATAATAAACGGTTTAAAGTAGTCCTAGGTATCCAACAACGGGAAATTCACAATAACAAGAACTACAAAAATGTCTTAGTACTTCAGATTTGTAAAAAGTTGTACATGTTTCTGGCTCCAACACTTGTTCACGAGCATCTATTTGGATTATATAGTTGTATTCCCAAGCATTCATATCATCCCCGCGACTCGGGGATCATCGAATTCTATATATTAACAATAAAAATAAACATCGCTACTTTGGTGTTCGGCAGCGTTTGTAAACAACCCTCAGAAAGTTCCCACTGGGTGCTGGAAGATCCATTCGCTCCTTCTCGTCGCTATACACCTTTCCAAAAAACGCTCCCAGGCCGCTGTCATGTTGCTGATGCTGATGCGGCTGGTGCGTCCTCTCGCGCCCTCAATCAGCTACACATTTTTTGCCACTTTCTTGGACTGTAGAAACCCTCTCAGCGCGATTATTTACCTATGTTTTGCGGTTTTGCATTGGAAGTTTTCTGGCCCCTCTTAAAATTTTCCACTCAATTTTTTTGATGCGTGCTGCGTACATTTTTTCTGTTACCTTCCACTTTGAGAAATAGGGCTAGTAAGTGCCTTCCCTTGAAACGTTTCTGCTCGACAATCACAGGAAACGAAGGAGAAGAAGGACGTCGAAAGGCCCTCGACGCGATTTTGCGAACAATGTCAATTGTTTCTCCTCCTCAGAAATATTCCGCGTAGAGTCCTTACTGTACGCGGAATATTAAAATAGTTGTTCGGGTCGGGGTGGGAAGCGGGTCAGTTGCGGTCGTTCCTTTGCCTTGGTGCTGGTGTGAAGAAAGGAAACTCTCCCAAAACGTTCGCCAAAACGAAGTCATCTTGGATTCCGCCCGATCGTCAAGATGTGAATGTCGTCGACTGTGACCGTGTTATTTGAGATCTTTCTCAAAGATAATCTTCTTTGGATAACGCTGCATTGTGTGGTACGCACAATATATTGTTCGAATATTAACACTTGCTAAATTGTATGTCCGTGCCCTGTCCATCGGTAAACACGTCATTTGTGAGCGTGAAAAATGTATGCCTCTCGGCTATTTTCTGTTGTAAATTATTTTCGACTGCTAAACGCTCTGTCGTTTCAACACGCGGCTAATTCGGCAACGCGGTCAAAACGTATCGTAAAAAAAAAAAAAACGACAATTAACGTCTTAATTGCATTCGGTCTGCCGCGCGCGTAGGGGCGCAAGCCCCGCGATTGTCGCCGCGTGGGAAGTCAACCTCCACCTGCTTGAGGTGCGCCCTGCCAGCTTGTACGCTGCAACGGAGGCTCTGGCGATTATCTCTCTACCGGGAGGTGGGCCCACTGGCAGGGGTCTGCCCTTGGGAGGAGGGGCAAAGCAAATATCCCTACGGCGGCGGTTGTTCGGCGCAGGGATGCCCTCGACCGTTGTCGACCCACTGGTGTTGCCCTTGAGTGCCCTTTGTGAGGTTGGGCTGGTGTCGGTGCTCTGCGGGGCCCTTTCTCCCCTGTCGGTCTTACCTGGTTTGTTTCTTGGTGTGGCCCAGTTTTTTCTAAGTACAGTTCCCAAATGGCTTTTTGGTGAAATTTCCACTTGATCCAATGATCCAATTCAATTATATCGAATTGTCTTTAAATCGGTTGTGCCCATTGAGGCGGTGCCGATTGAGGGCAGTTTTTATTTTTCAATCTTTTTTACAAGCCTTACATTATCAAATCTGCCGCGCGCGTACCCAAGCGAAGTTGGTTTATAGCTTTTCTCGTTGCATCTGTTTCTTTTTTTTTTAAATGTGGTTCAATGCTTTTTTTGTGTCCCCGGTAAATTACGTACATCATGCAAAAACAAAATACTGCGGGAAAAAACGATAATTTAGCCGCCAGCAGTGTTCGAAACTGCGCCTACGCAGGCTGCGCCTATTGAAATCAACAGTCCACTCGTTCAGGGTTTAGCAGGGACGCCGGTGAGAGACTAGCCTCAAACCCAGTGCATGACTGGGCTTGAAAACGGTTTGTTTCCCCTGGGGTCGAGCGTTCGCTTGGAAAGGCAACATTAGATATACAGAAAAGAGGCTTCACCCACGCTGAAGGAAGGAACAGACTATAGCCCTGCTCAGAGTAAAAAGTTGCTAAATGGAATGAAGTAATAAAATAGAGAGCTGACCAGCTGCGCAAGCCAAATGCAATAGCGCAAAACAAGAAGCTAAGGAGTTAAACGAACAACACAGAAAGCTGTAAAAATATGTCCTAGTTGTTCGTTCCTTTCCTTAGTCTTCGTTGTTCTGGGTTGTTACACCTACGTTATGTTTGCTATGTCCAAGCAAATGCAGGTTTCATATATATATATATATATATATATATATATATATATATATATATATATATATATATCATATATATAACGCAAGTTTCCCGACTGTCCTATTCTCTGACGCTCAGAAAACTATGCATTTATATAAACGCGCCATTTTTCTCCGGTTTTTGGAGGTGGAGCTTCTCCTACGATGTGTTGCAACTAGGTATATGTCACAAATTTCGTGGAGCCGGATTTTGACGTCGGACCTTCAAGGTTCGACTAGTTCGACAAACCTTCGACCTTTTAACCAGGTTCCACGAGGTTCGACTTTGTGGACAGTGTGGCTAGACTTTGATACAAGCATGTCTAGGTTTGGAGAAAACGTTTTACGTAATAGGTTGCTTTATTTTATAAATATCTACAATGTACGGAACATATTTCGAATAACGTAAAAGTTAATGACATAACTTAATATTTCTCTATTATAAACAACCGAAAAGTGCTTTCCTTACTAAGAGTCAGTGTTACTAAAACAGTAAGTTGGGGAACTGACCCTTGAAACCTGGGCCGCTCGCGTCCACCGAGGCCGAACTAAATACGATAACGGCGCCGCCCTTTAGCGACGAATCAAAACGTAAAGTTCACTTACATGGCTAATGCGAAATGGCACTGCAAGATGGCGCCACCGGCCCTTGCGCGACTCGATCTAAACCAGTATACGTGCAGCCGTGCAGTTCCCGGAGTGGCCACTGCGGTAGAAAGGAGGCGTTGCGATCGCCTTTAGTTCGGTTCTCGAGTACGAATCGGAACCATTTTCAAGTCAAACATTCTACTTTTAAAGATACTAGAGAACTCATAGAACCTATGGCAGTTCCTCTACTGAGTTGTTCTAGTAACGTTGCTAAGAGTAGAATGTTTGACTTGATCATTTCGTCCTCACCATCCAATCCAAAGCCAACGGAGCCAGCCCGTCAGAGCCAGCCCATGCGCACAACAGTCGAACCATAATCGAACTTTTCGAACTTTTCGATAAAGTTCGAAAACGTCGAACCTTGTGGAACTCGAACTCAACTCGTTCGCGACCTCCCTAGTTGCAGGTCAGGAACATCGGTGGTTTTGAAAGAACCGAGATGGATGGACATCTCAGAATTCTGACTTATTAGTTAATACCATGAAGGCGACATGTACTGAATACATGTACCAATTGTAGGAGTGTGTAAAATTTAGATTTAGAGACTTCTAAATATAAACCCGACCACTGATTCCAACTACCGGTAGGTATACTTAATCCGAAATTAAGATTGGACGGAAACGTATTACCAGATGCACCACTTGCTGACCGTAACTGTGTCAAATAACCACGAAAAACTAATCGATTTTTTTTCGGTTAATATCGATTAATATCGGTTACCGGTAAATAATTTACGGTTACGGTTACGGTTTTCGTAAATTCTCAATAACAATTTCGTTCCGGTTACGGTTACTGAAAAAATTTCGTTCCTAAACGGTCTTGGTTACGGTTACGGTTTCAGTCCCTGCCCAGCATACACACGCTGGTTCATCGCTTCGGAGAGCAGAGAAATCACCCGCCATAGGCACGAACGCTGAATGTCGCACCGGCCAGAAGCCTTTTGTTAACATGATACTCGGCCGTGAAGTTCGCACAGACCAGCGTACCTCGCTTCACAGCTCATTACGCGCATGTTATTCAATTCTGAAAGATACGTACCAAGCACTGAAAGTGTCACAAGGGCAAGATGCCATTGTTTACGAGTACACGACCGTGACTCGTGAGTTGTGCATGATCTGACTCTACTCGTACAGGCTCGCGCCTAAAGGCCGAAGTCAGTGGGGCGAAGTTTAAGAGCGAAATTCGCACTGCAAAAAATCTGTTACAACACTCCGTCGCGTGTTCGTCGGCGCCAAACTTCGTGCGACAAACGAGCGATATACACCACCGAGCAGGTACATGATGGCAAGGCGTCAGTTGCGGGAGCAACTCGAATCGACGCAACTCAAAACGCTGAAAGCTGAGTGCACGACCGATCGCACAACACCATTAGCAGATAGGATACGTGTTCTTAAAAATGCGTTTAAATTGTACAAATGTGGTTCCAACTTCAGACACCAATTTACAATTTACAATTTCTAAGTGAGAGTTATAAACGAATAAAAATAATGTGTCTCTCTACCTGCACCACCAAACGGTATAACAGGTTTAAGCCAATAAAAATAAATGAAAAGAGTCAAAGTCTGACCAAATCTCGTGAATTTGAAGAAAAAGCCAATCTTGAAAATAACAGGGGAGACAGCGAAACCCTGGGTGGGGAACGAACTTGGAAAAAGCAGCAGGCATTTATTTTATATTTGTACTGTTCTTGTAAATTTCTTCTAGTATTATTTCTATTTTTTTCCGGGTTCCCCAGGTCTCCTGTCTCGTGTCTTGCTTGGGAAGGAAGACGAGGATCCAACTTCTTTTTTTTTTTTGACCTAAAAAGAAGAAATTATAATACAAAAATGTAAATTTGAAATGTACTTAAATTTTTCACGAATTATATTTCTTTTGTCTATTATCTTTGTAACATAGTTATATATATATATCTTTTCCTTATGTTCCTGAGACCCTCGCCGGGCTATGCGCAAGCGCACCGCCCTTCGAGGGTGAGGGGGATTTAGCCCTCAGAGGGATCGGATTAATGTTTGTCTGTAAGTAACTATTTATTTTCCAGGTAAGCTATTGTGTTTGTTTATGTAGTGTTTTGTGATCTGTTTTTTGATTGAGATGAGTTAGGAATTAATTCGAGCTAAGGCAAATTCTAGAGAAACAGTTTAATGGGTGAGGTTATTGGCAAAGTGGTTTCGAATTTATGAGCTATAGTTTAGATGGTGTGCAAAGCGAAACTGTTTTGAGAATGCCAGGTGATATGGTGCGCTGTTTATATGCATTTGCAGGAGGGTTTCCTTTTCTTCTTCTTTGTCGGGGGCTATTTAAAGGTGCTTGGAGAATCTTTAAATTGTTTTCGTCTTCTTTTCTTTTCAATATAATATATTTGCATTAGAGGTTAAAGTTTTTAGAATTAATCGTTTTAAATCACTTTTATCTTGTCATTTTAGCTCTATTTTAGGTCTAGATTTAATCTAGATTTACATTTTTACAATTTTATTTACATTATGTACATTCTTATTTACATTATTTACATTTATCTTTACATTTTGAACCTTGCTTTATTAGACTGTTTATTTTTATTACTAGTGAAGATTAGATGTTGTTTATTGTTTTTGTTCGTATTTGAAAGCAGATTTAATGTCTGTTTAAAGCATTTAAAAGATTAAGCAAAAAGAAAGGCTTACTTAGTGCACCCGACGTTGCCTACACTACACAACATTTATTTTAAACTATTTACATTATGTACATGATGCAACCTATTTACATTAAACTATTTATATATGTTTTATATGGTCATTTTGTAGAATGTTAATATTGGTGATTTGATGCAGAATTCTATTTGATTTGAAGGGTTAGTTATGATTTTATAATATATAGATGTCCAGCGAGTATTTTCAGAAGGAGAACTTTATAATTTTGGTAGTGTTATTTCTATCGATATTGTAAGTATCCAATAATTGATAGATGAGCCCCAGAGTCTGGGTCACAGGAGCTCCAACCTCAAGAGTTTAGATTCCGGTTTTAGTAACAATATGGTTAGATTATGGTTAAGTTTTGGTGGAATTATGGTTATTTTAAATGTGTTGCCTGTTCTTAATTGTGTGTATTATAGAAGGCTTGTTATCATTTTATGGGGTGTTTTGGTATACTGCTGGGAGACATTACTATATATGTATTTTGATCTAGATTTACAAAAAGTTGAAATTTTATAAGAAGAACTATCTTACCGGTTTTGTTTTTATTTTCTAAGTGTTTTATAGAGTAGCCCGCTCCATCCCGCCGCACCGAGCGCCCCAGGACCACGCCAATAATTTTAATTCGGATCAGATCCCGAGGATGTTTTTAGTTTTTATTTTAATTATCGGGATACTCCGGGTGAGAGGTCGTGAGACTTTCTTGTTTCTTAGTAAATTAATGGACACCTCCTTATCCCCCTTTATCTGTTTTGTATATCTTTTATTATTTATGTTATGTTTACTTTATTCTATTTATGTTTACATATTTATTTTTAAGATAAAGCCCCCAGCGATACGCAGAGGCGGACGCGCCCCCAACCAAAGCCAGACACCCAACCCCCCCCCCCCCCACGCCCCGCCCGACGGCGGAGCGGCCCCCGACCGGAACTTCGGACACAGTCGGAAATCAGGCAGTCAAAGAATTACCGGTGGCGAACCAGAAAAAAACTAGCGCCTGCCTAGATCAGCGGCGAACAGCCCGTGGTCCGAGCCAACCACGAGCGCCCGAGCTGCATGCGCAGCCGAAGAGCCCCTCATTTGTTGTGGAAGAAAAATTGGGTTGTATGTGTTTATACCCAGCCTAGAACTTGTCTGCCTTAGCGGGCGACGAGTCTCTCAGTTGTAGATGAGATATTTAGCCAGTGCAGTACAACCGCTAGCCTGGAGTCTTTAACGTGCATCACGCAGTAGTGATACACGACCGCACGCCGGTACGATGCTTATCCTGATCGAAACGGGCAGGGGTGGGGATTGAGTTGTGTAAAAACACTACACATAATCGCGGGTGACTTCCCCAGCGTTCAGCTCCTTCCACTCGAGGATTGTCTCGCATTGACTAGCGGTCAGTGACTGCACTTTTAGGAGTTGAGAGTTTTTTCTGTATAATAGAATATTTTATCAATTTCGACAGACCAAAACACGCGTCCATACGAGCAGCTTGCCTCCAACTTTCATCTGTTCCTTCCTCAGTTGAACGCACTCTTAGCAATCTCGAAAGGGGCATTACACTCGATGAGTATCTGCTACCATGGCATCATGTTAAACTTCACATTATTATGATGTGTTACCAATTATTACATTGATCATGCAGCTGAATAAAGTCTCTCACCAAAGACTCTGGCTTTGTGTTCACATATCTAACTCATCGGTCTTTTATACCAAATCTCTTATAAATTTGTTATTATCATGACGCCGTCATATTCATTTTGCCGTTTCGAATGTATGCCTTTTGCGAAATCAATACACATAGATGAGCGCGCAGGTGCAGATAACCGTGGGAATTGCACGATAATAACAAGATACCAAAAGCAAAAACAAATGCAACCAGCCACTTCAAGTGGAGAGAATAATGCTTCCTAGAACAAACGTCAGTAGTTTCTTGTGTTTTATCTTTTTCTGCGGCTCGTAGTTTCTATTGCGCTACTACTGTTTTTTTTTTTTTTAATCATTTAAATATATGCTGTATCTTTTGGTTCTCATAAGTATGCTCCAGTGCTATCGATCCTTTGTTTCCGTCCGCATTAGAATGCACTTGTTCTCGTTAAGCAGACTTAGCGCCACATCTTTAGGATCTCTCTCAGGAAAAACAAAAGCGAACACAAGCATATCTCCCTTCACATATCGGATTCTGTACAAGATCATCGGTTCTTGCGAATGATCGTGAAGTTGGTGGAGGTATTATAAGAACTCTCAGGGCCTGACTCATTTAGTTGACGTTTCTTGCTCAATGATTCGTTCTGTGGCGGTCTTAGGACAGTTTAATGTCGCAATCGTATTAGATACGGAGCTATAAGAAATTAGGATTCGCCACACCCTATACACCTTAGGCTGCAGTGACGCTATTGCTTTTTTTAGCCAACCATCGCTATTACCCGACATTGCTGACCGTGTCAACGCGCATTATCATCGACTTCAATAACCATCAATCTCGACTTAACTAAAAAAAGAACGTTTTTTTTGTTATACATTTTTCCAGAGCGTATAACCTGAAGGAAAAATAATGATAATCAATGCAGATACAAAATATTCGATATTCCGTGAAATATGATTGCGCATCTCAGAATACCGCTACAGCCCAGTTTGGCGGTGATACAGCCTGCGAGAAGCACAATATTGGTTACCGAGGAAGGCTACCCAACCATATTTCAGGGATGCCTGTATCGTATTACCACCATGCTGGAAAAATGAGTAACTTGGCTGCAAGGCATGCGCGGCATCTATATCGGGAAGAGTATGACCTGCGCAATGCTCAACGCGTGTCACAGTCCGGTAGTAAAAGATGGCGGCCCAAAGAAGGCAATTGGAAAGGTCTATACTGTTCTGACCAACCGTTTTCTATAGACCTTTGTATCGCTTATCACCATAGGCGAAAACGCTGAGTAACCGGGGCTGTGTGCGCATGCGCGGCACATCTTATTATTTCGTGAAAGAGGGCGATTGCGCACTCTAAGAACGCGTGTCACAGCCCAGTAGGCAAAGATGGCAGCCCACAGAAGGCGATTATACGCAAGGCTTCATAATGTTCTGACCAACCGTGATCGAGGACCTTTGCATCGCTTACCACCCGGGCGAAAAAATGCTTAGTCACTGAGTTGTGCGTACGCCTGCGCAGCGTCCGATATACCGCAGGGTGGCATCAACAGCGCATGCTCAGAAGGCGTTCCACAGCCCAGCAGACAAAGATGGCAGCGTGCAGAAGACGATTTTCGCAGAAGTAAAGTAAAGACAACATATATCCCAAGCAGCACATAAACGCGAAGGTTAACGTCGAAAGAACGTCGAAGACGTCTGTAACGTGACGTCGCCGTACGTACGACGTCACGTTACATCACGGTACCTTCCTTCGACGTCGATGAAACCTTTAAATGTCCGCGAGGAAAGGTGCACAGAACGTTGAGAAAACGTTCTCACGACGTTTGTCATATACCACATGCACGTCTCAGTGGGCCGCTGCGTCCTCCCTCGACGTTTATGATACGTGTGTTTACGACTTCCGGGAGTACCAACGACGTCCATAGAACGTCGAGAAACTGCTCCAAATTACGTTCCCGAAACGTCGTAAGAAAGAGGTGTGTCCAGCCTCCTTAACTCCAAAGCAGCAGGTCCTTACCAGAGTACACAGTGCGCCGTTTCATGCAAAAATGAAGGAAGTGACTAAAACATTATGGGTTTGGTACGAACTGTTTATTTGAGCATTTTCAGGCACGTGAGATACAATACGGAGCGCCGCCAAAAGACGTCCCGGCTGGCACAGAAGTATTTAAAACAAACAAGTTCACGTAAAGAAATGAACAAGCGATGATGTCATGCTGCGCGGAATGTTCCAACTGCTTACTTTTTCTACTTGATTAATGCTCGCCGACGCGCGTGCTTTACCCACCCCATCGCACATAGCTGGTACTTTCGCTGCGTGCACGGGAATGGTTTCAGAAGTGGGATCCCGTCCGCTGGGTGTCTGCTGCAATCGCCGAAACGTCTGAAGGGCCTTTGATCGGAGACTGGACTTGACGCGCCATTATCTGCACTGGTCCTCCTTCGGGGCGCCATTCGTATCCTCACAGGAAGAAATTCTGATCCGAGCAGTAATATGAAAAAAAAAAACAAAGTTGTGTGTAGGTTTATACAGCCTAGAACTTGGTCTGCCTCCAAGGGCGACGAGTCTCCCAGCTGTAGATGAGCAATTTAGCCAGTGCAGTACAAACCGCTAGCCTGGGGTCTTTAACGTGCACCACGCAGTAGTGATACACGACCGCACGCCGGCACGATGCTCATCCAGATCGAAACGGGCAGGGGCGGGAATTGAACCCAGTATCCTGGGTTCTGCAGCGCGAGCTTTCGCTCCACGTGCTCCGAGCTGGTGTGCGCTAGACCACTCGGCCACCGATCCCCCACAGTAATATGATTCGGTACCGTGCATGCCACGCGGTTTTGAAAAAGGTCCGCGAGCCATGATCGAACACGACGGTGTTTTCGGAGATCACCGTCTTCTTCCAGAGGGGCGACCGAGCATCGCCCTCCGTCTGGGGCATTATAGAGAAATCTCTACCGCAGCACTTCCACTGTATGCAGACTCAAAAAAATCACGGCGACAGCAGCCTGCCTCGTAGACCCCGTAGACGTGACGCGCGAAAAGTTAGTGACTGACTTACGGAAAAGCTGGACTTGACAAATATTAATTCAGGAATATTTTGAAAACGGACTGGGAGAAAATGACAAAAATTCCGGAACTAACGTCATTGCTGATTGTTCGTCGCCATCATTTCCCCACTCTTCTTTCGCCCTCTTTTTGCCGATTTTCTGGCGCATCGCATAGACTCTATGCGAGGGATGCCACTGGCATTCCCCTCTGCCTGCCTTTTTCCTCTCTCCCGCGCCGCGCTGCGCCGGCACTGTTTTTTTTTCTTTTTTTTTTTTTGCCGACACGTAGGTGCGGGCCGGACTTGAACGCTTTTGGACCGTCACCTGGGCGATTCAACGGTCGGCATCATGAGTGCCAATTCCACACAAACTGTTGACAGTATCTACCGGATTTCGTCATTGCCGGGCATTTTATTTTTGGAGTAGTGTTCAGAAATGCGCAGGTGTGCAGTGAAATTGTGCTCCGATATGGTGTGTGCCGGCGTGCGATTTTTGTTTGGGTACGTCATCAGTGCCAAAGAAAGCAAGATCGGTTTTGACAGTCACGTAACAAGACTGCCGCACCGATCTACCGAAAGCGCTAATGTGCTGGAAGTTGGTGTTGTGGACGAACTGTGATGCTGATGAGAATTTGTAATAGCAAGTACATGGGTAACAAAACAAGAAGAAATGAAGGAACTCAAAACAATGTTTGCGTGGTCGCGATAGTATGATGCCCAGGAAATGACGCATGCCTGAAATCACCTGAGAGGGCTGCATGGCGATCGCGCCTGTGGCGCGTGCCAGACCCAAGGAAGACGACAACGCGCGTGCGAAAACAAAAAATGCAGCATAATCCACCACTTTCCGGGTTCCCGGTTCGAGAGTTTGGATTTGGATTTGGATACGACTGAAGTGTCAATTAGCCGGATCCAAATCCAAGTGTATGACTTGGTAGGAAAGCTTCACGCTTCACCGCCATTTTGCGTAAGTGAAGGCGATGCCAACACACTGCGTGGCAGTTGGCTGCCGAAACTCGCACCGGCCGGGGGATGGGAAGAGGTTTTTCAGATTCCCCACGGCGAAATACGGCCCTGAACGGCGAGCAGCGTGGGTACGCGCTGTAAAAGAGCTCACCCGACAGACACCTCAAAGCCGTGGGAGCCAAGCAAGCAGTCCCGGCTATGCGGGGCTCATTTCGTCACGGGTAAGTCGATTTAATCGCACCTAATCACTGTAAAGACACCACGCTAGAATGCTGCGTGATCGTAACGTTGCCGCTTTCTTGAACAGGGAAACCATCGGTGGACAACGATCACCCTGACTTCGTGCCGACTCTGTTCGAGCACGTCAAGAAAAAGTCATCCCTTGCTCGCTACATGCGATGTAAAAATCGCACGAAAACCGAAGGTAACGATGGCTAAAGTTAGCGCTTGTCCCTGTATGCATGCCTTACTTCGTTAGTATCGTGTTCGTGCTTATGACTTTTACTCGACGCTGGGTCATTCGCGGTTCTTACCGGCCTAATGCGGTAAGAAGCACGAAATCTCTGAGCGTGAGGTTATGCAAGCTGATAGCTTTATACCTTGTGCATACTGCTTTCCGAGAAGTGCAACGGAGAATATTGGAAAACAAGGCAGGTTTAAACACGGTATCTTGGGAGCAGACTTTTTTCTGTATGTGACACTAAAATATTGTGTGGGAGTCGCAGTATTTTGTCATAGATATATATCTATAGTGCAGAGTTTTTCCAAATATCTAGTAAAAAAGCAAGCCAAAAGTGTCTCATGGCTGAAGTAACTGCTGAGAACCTGGTTGTGTACAGATTTAGGTAACTTGTACACAACAGAAAGCTAGAAAAAAGTCGTGCCAGATGATGCTGGCGAGTGGCTGTGATTGTGTGCATGATTTGTTTTCTTTTTCACTAAAATTGTATGTTCTCTTTGAAATAACCAGCCCCAACAAAAGCTGCAGTCCCCCCAGGCTGCAACACGGAGCCTCGCAGCTCGCAGGCCCGTGCCCGGTGTCTGGGACACTATGCAAGGTCTCCGTGGAGCACTCTTATGCGCAGCGACCCTTCCAAGGTGCGTACTGACTATGTTTCCTTTTGGGTTAGGACAGAGAGGGGAATGCACCCTCGTACTGGAGCCCTAAGCCCGCATTTGAACCTGGTACATCATCTGCCACAGGGAGGTGGCTATTAGAAACACCTGTGAGGTATACATTCCCGTTATTGCACAATGTTGGCAATTTCAATTGCAACTCTAATTCAAGTTAGCTTGCTGTGTTAATTGGCTTGATAACTTTGTAACTAAAATTGTATGCTGTCTTTGAACAACAAACCAGCCCCGACAAATGCTGCAGTGCTGACCAGCCCACAGCTGGGGGACTCGCAGCTTGCTGGTCAGCCCCCTACAGCTCTCGCTGGCCCCCTTCGGACTGGGGCCATCACTCCGGACCTGTGGCCACTGGGACCCGACGAGGGTTCGATGGAGCAGACCCAAGGTGCAAACTGACTATACAACTCGCCATTTAGATCGCATCAGAGGAAAATTCGGACTGGGCTGGCTATGGCTTCATTTTAACCTGCCGCTCTGTCTGCTACAGGGAGTAGGATCTTAGAAGCACCCGAGCGGCACACGGTCCCAATTATTCTATAATATTAGCAATTTCAACCACAACTCTCATTCAAGTTAGCATGGTATGTTAATTGGCTTGATAACTTTATCGCTAAAATTGTGTGTTGTCTTTGAATCACAAACCAGCCCCGACAAATGCTGCAGTCCCGACCAGGCCGCCACAGGGGGACTCGACGCTCGCAGACCCTCTTCAGACTGGGGCCAGTCCAGACCTGAGCCCACTGTCTGAGGGACCTGACGAGGTCTCGGTTCGAGATCCCTGGACACAGCAACACCTCCAAGGTATTAATTTAATTGTTTGGCTTGAATGTTGAGTCTGAGATTTACGAAGGCATTACAGAAATCCACAACCTTCCATCTTCGTGGAGGTTAAGCCATAGCGAGCTCTCCGTCATCAGAACAAACATTGACCTGTGTGCAAAGTATGTCCTTTATTTATATATCAGGCTGCATAGTATTGACATATTGTCACGAATGACAGGCAGAAGAGTCAAGAAATAACTGAATAAAATAACCGTGTAATGGGGGCTGAACTTGTGCCCAAAACAAATAAAATTACAGTACGTCGCGGGCGTCGAATCTCGGCGGAGCAGCAGGGAAACGGAGCGCTGGCGAAAGACTGACTGCTGTGTCACGGGCGCGCCTTTTATAGTGTTGCCAGATAACATCCAGTAACAACTAGAAAGCACTAGAACAAACCAAATTACAAATGAAAAAGAAAGCGAAGCCACGAGCTCTGGCTAGAACCCTCGAGAAACTAAATGACGAAGTGAGGAAGGAACTAAAGAAAGAATAAAAGATCCCACAGCCGGGTCGCCGCTTGATAAGACAGCCACGTTATCTTCGGCGCTTGATAAGGCACCCACGCAGGTGGCAATATGACTGATTTCTTCTCAGGAATGGAGCAGGGCACTGCCATCACCCTGACCACAAACCACCTCAACAACGAGAAGCTGTCGGCACTTCAGCAAAGAATCCTTGACCTGGAGGCGGACAACAAGCGCCTCCATGCGAAGGTTGTACGTCTTCAGGAAAGACAGCTGGGGTTACACATGATCCAGGAGAACCCCAAAAATTGTATGTTCTACACTGGGCTGCCCGAGTTCTCCGTCTTCGAGTTGTTGTTTAATTTTCTGGAACCTCGGGCAGCTAAAATGAACTATTGGAACAGCGGGCATGGTGAGACTAGATCCCGCACGCGGGAAGAGCTGGCAGACGAGTTTTTCATGGTCCTGGTGCGGCTGAGGAGAGGCATGGTAGGTAAAGAAATTGCCCGCAATTTCAATATTTCGGAAGGGCAAGTCAGTAAAGTATTTTCAACGTGGATTAACTTTCTTCAGCAAGAGCTAAGGGCGCTGACTATGTTTCCGACAGTTCTCGAGAACCAGGAAAATCTCCCTGATGCGTTCCACAGGTTTCCAAACACGAGAGTCGTCCTTGACGGAACCGAGGTGCGCACTCAGAAGGCATCGTCCTTGCTCGCTCAGAGGCAGACCTTTTCACCGTACAAGCACTATAACACGTATAAGGCAGTTGTTGGCTGTACGCCCAAGGGCTACATTTGCTATGTTTCAGAACTGTGGGGTGGATCAACCTCCGACCGGGTGATCGTTGAGGAGAGTGGGCTAATGGGGCAGTTAGAACCAGGAGATGCGATCATGGTCGACAAAGGTTTCAAATTTAACGATTTGCCACTGGGAGTGCAGGTCCACATTCCGCCTTTCCGAAAGCCAAATGAGCCACAAATGTCTGAGAATGATGTGGCACACACACGTCACGTGGCAAGCGCTAGGGTAATCATTGAGCGCGTGATAGGGAGGGTGAAGCAATTTCACCTGCTTGATCGACCCTTCCCAATCTCCATGATTGATATTGCCGAACCTGTGTTCCAGGTTTGTTGTTTTCTGAGCAACTTCCGTATGCTTATATACTCTGTTTCACCTTATGATGTACCGTAGGAAAGGCTACAAGCGCGAGCTCCTTGCTCTGGGGCACATCTCGGCGGCACTAAAGTCACTGGATCCCGGGAAAGTAGCGCCATTGCCTTCCCTTCCTGCTAGCCGGACACAAACGGATACTAACATGCAGACGACCCACACCTCGCAAGGCGATTGGCTAATCGGTCTGGTTAGAAAATTTTATTTACAACAGTGGTGTCATGCCTAGAACAAAACCAAAACCGAAAACGCGCTATGTACAGTATATACAGGCTCTACAATTCACAAACCAAGTTAGCCAACCCCGCGCATAAGGCGCGGGCACGCGCCCACTGCCCGGCAAAGCGCTCCGTCCGCGCGATCACTCGCGCAATGAGACTCGATCCGGTACCGCGCTCGCACGCCCCGTCCCTGTGACGCCTCAAAGAGAGGGCCGCATCGCGTGACGTTCTTTCTTTCTACGCTTAACGCGGTCTAGATATGATCGACGTATTGAAATCGCAGTTCTATGCGAGAGTTGTGCACGTGGAGGTATCGGCAGGACCAGCGCCGCAGGAACTCCTGCTCTCCGAGAAGGAACAGTTGCGCCTCGAGGTGCGACACGAGCTTCCGCCGTAGCCTGAGCAAGAGCGGCCAGAGCGCGCGCAACCTCCGTCCCTGTCCCATGGCGCTGCACCGGTTTTGCCACAGGACGTACCTCGCTCGCGGCGAGCAGAAGGCACGCGAAGAGCCCCGAAGGACAGCGTCCGCGTAGGACAGTGGTCTCAAACTCATTCGAGTGTGGGGGCCAGATAGCCGACACCGTAAAGGCAGAGGGCGACCGTGAAGCTGGGGTGGGGAGTTAAAATATTTAAAAGTGAAGAGACCTCGTGCCCTATGCTTTTTGTAAACTCATAATTTTGCCAGTGACACCTTTTAAATTTGATTTTTATATGACTACTTTGGGTCCTGATCTGATGTGATAACAAAAAATAAATAGATACCGACATGCCAACGTGCTGGCATTTTTAATAGAACAAGAGAACAAGTACACCATCGTTCCCGTTGCTCAATTCACTCAGGAATTGACGAAGCTCATCTTGTCTGTTAAGAAACAATTAGTTAATTTGCCAGTTCTTGCTTTTCTGGAAATTTTTATTATAACACTCTGAACAGATTCTTCTTTAATTGTCATACCCGAGCTCGTAGCTTTATCTTTGGCAGTTGCTCAACCTGATCGAGAGTGCGTGCAGCAGAGATGCATCTTTCAACGAAGAGCACGCGCTTGCAGTTTAGTAATGGAGTTGCTGTACGTTTCAAAAAGCTGGGAAGCAAAAGTAAAGCGAACCAAACGGCAAATGAACACAGATAAGCATAAAGTATGTGGAACACATTAAAAGAGTGGAGCTACTTTTCGAGCGAAAATGAATCGGCGAGATGAGATCACTGTGGCTCATGCTATTTCTAGCGGTCGAGACATGGGAACCGGGACTAGTAGCCCATTGGGCTTGCGGGCCACGTCCCAGGGAGTCGCGGGCCGCATGCGGCCCGCGGGCCGCGTGTTTGAGACCCCTGGCGTAGGAGGTACAGTGCCACACCCAGCCCCCGGAAACTAGCGCGAACCACCCGCCAGAACGGGCGCGTCACCACACACTCCGACACAACGTGCACGTTCGTCTCTCGGGTGTCGCAGTTCGGGCACTTATCGGTGCGACACACGCCCCACCGAAGTAGGCGGTCTCGTGTGGGAAGCACTCCCCAGCCGCGCTGCCACTCGAAGTCTCGCAGGTGTCCTGGAAGGTTGGAGGAGGTGAGGCGAACCCATGGGAACGAATCCGAGAGTCCGATCTGCACGGGAGTGAGCTGTGGTTCCAACAGGGTTTGGGCGAGGCGTGACGCTGGTGTTGTCGTGATGTCCGATTGTGGCGCCTGCTCCACTAGGCGGCGGTGCAATTGAAGCGCTTTCCAGTAAGCCGGGGGCGGTGTCTCAGCACAGGCACCCGACGGGCCGGTGAGGTCGACGCCCAGGTCTCGGCGGGAGTGCCCCACGAAGTAGAGAGCGAGAGATCTGGCCGGGTTCTCAGCTTCGTGCAGGATCATGAGCATGGTCTTGAGCTGGAGTATCGCGGCCGTGCCATCCACGCAGGGGAAGCCCCATCCTCCTTTCTCGCGCGGGAGGGAGAGCACTTGACGGGTGACGAGTTCGGTTTTTTCCGCCCAGAAGAACCTGAACAGAGAACTTCGCACTTGGCTGATGAAGCTTCGCGGTGGTACCACCACCTGCGCTAGGTACCAGAGGCGCCCGCAGAAGACCGAGTGGGCCAGGTACCGGCGCTCGGCCATGGGGAGAGCGTAGTCGCGGGCACGATCCACACTTGCCGTGATGTCGCGCGCAAGGCGGGTCCACATCTCGGGCGAGGTTCCCATCGCGTTGTACGTTACGCCCAGGATCTTCACCACGGCAGTCGCCGGGAGCGGGGAGGCTGGGTCTGGTGGGCAGTTGACCCACAACGCTTTGCTCTTTCGCTCGTTGAGGCGTGCGCCTGAGAGCGAGCCGTACGTCGTGAAGACCTGAAGCGCCGCGCCAAGGTCGTCAGCGTCGCGTAGGTACAGGGTGATGTCGTCGGCGTACGCAGTCGCCTTCACCTCGCCGCTGCCGGGGAGAGGGAGGCCGCGCACCAGAGAGCACCGGTCGATGTTGGTGAGGAACGGCTCGAGCGACAGGACGAAGAGGAGCGGCGAGAGTGGGCAGCCCTGGCGTACGCCTCGCGTGACGGGGAAGCTGGCCACCACGCTGCCGTCCACGCACAGATCACTCTTCATGCCAGCGTACAGGACCTCGAAGAGGCGGACACCCTCTGGGGGAAACCGAAGGCGTCGAGCGTGGCGAAAAGGAAAGGGTGCTCAACCCGGTCGAACGCTTTCGCCTGGTCCAGGGAGGCGATCAAACCCCTGGCGCAGCGGGAGTTCGTGTAGTGAAGCACGTCTCTCGTGAGTGATGACAGTGTGTGGACGCTGCGGCCCACAACCGAACACGTCTGGCGCGTTGTTACAATGTCCGGGAGGATGTCATGCAGCCGTTGTGCAAGCAGCGAAGCGAGCAGCTTGTAACTTGCGTTGAGCAAAGTGATGGGTCGCCACGCCCCTGGGTCGCTGGGGTCTCCTCCCTCTTTGGGCAACAGGATTATCCTGCCCTGCCGGAAGGACTCCGGCAGGCGGAGCTCCGTGAAGAAGGTGCGGAGGACTGCACAGACATGCTCCCCCAGCACATCCCAGAATGTGCGGTAAAACTCGGTCGGAAATCCATCCGGGCCCGGCGCAGATCCAGTCTTCATTTTCAGGAGGGCGTTGTGAACCTCCTCTGCATTGGGAGGCTTGAAGAACTGATCGCCAGTGGTGGGTGGAACTTTGGGGAGGTCGTGCAAGAAAGGATGCGTGGCCAGGGTCGCGCGGTCTATCGTTGACTCCGAAGTCGCCAGGGCCTCGAAGTGGGAGCTGAAGCTTGGGACAGAAGGTTGCCCAGGCGGAGGCGTCGATGGAGGAACTGGAAAGGGCGGGACTCGCCGCTCCTTCACCTGTGTGCGGTGTGTGTAGCGAAGCACTTCGGGGTGGAAGGAGGGTCCGCCCCTCCCCTGAAGAACTGTCGCTGCTGTCGTCGACGCTCGTAGTAGGCGTTGGTATCGGTCGAGGAGCTGCGACAGGTAGCCCCTCATAAGGGGAGTCCCAGCGCCCCCGCGACGTACGATGCGGATTCGCAGCGAGGTGTCGCGGAGCTCTTCCACTTGCCGCTGGCGCAGGGCACGGCCCTCCGCCACACACGCCACCCGCCAGGTTTCCAGAAGGTGGTCCCAGTTCGCTGGATCTGGCGTCACTCCAAGGAGAGACCGGCGCAAAACTTCTTTCAGGCGGTCGCGGCTCGTCGGGTCCCGCAGGACGCGGGGGTCCAAACGCCAGAAACGTTGGTGCCCGGTCGAGGGAGCCAGACTGAGCTCCGCGAGCACTGGCCGGTGGTCTGAGACGTAACCTATGGCGGGTGGGAAGTCCACAGCCCCACAAGCTTGAACGGCTGAGGCCAGGCTCTCGGTGACGTAGACCCTGTCCAGGCGGCTGCTTGACCCACCACGTCGCCAGGTGTGCTCGAAAGTGGCGCCGTGGAGAAGGGTCCAGCAGTCCACCAAGTCGAAATGTCCAATCAGCCGTCTCAATTCGCGGGCGTTCCACGTACTGCGGCCGTACCCTGGTCCCCTGACGTCGCGCCGGGAGTCGACGACGCAGTTGAAATCGCCGAGTACCAGGCAGTGGCGCGCGTCGAGGAGGTGAACATCCAAGTTCTTGTAGAATGCCGTGGAGTGCGAGCGTTGTGCCGGGGCGTAAACACACACAATGCGAAAACGGGCGGCGTCCAGGAAAAAATCGAATGTGATGAATCGGCCATCGGGGTCAAAGCAGCACGAGCTTTGCCGCATGAACGCGCGATTAAAAATAATAATTCCTACCCCCGAGAACCGGGTAGTAGCAAAAGAGAAAAAACAATCCACTGCATAACGTTGCTTGAAGAGGGTGACGTCACGTTGCCTAACGAAATTTGTCTCCTGGAGAAAGAGGAGGTCGCAACCGACGGTCCGGGCAAGCTGGAGAACCTCAACCTGTTTGGTCGCACTGCGGAACCCCTGGACATTCAGGGTGAGGACCCGTAGCCGTGCGAAGGGGAGGAAAAGAAGTCACCGGCTCTTCGTTAATCCGAGGGTGTTTCGGACGATGGCTGGCTGCTGGGGCTTCCAGTGGGCGAAGAGAAGTCGTTCCGTAAGCGTTTAAGGCGAGCTGCGGCGGATGGGATGCCTTGCGGGGTCGCGAACTCGTCGCTGCTGGAAAGGACACGCTTCCCCTCCTCAGCACCGCCATGACGGCTGCGACTGCGGCTGCGAAGTCTCCGTGGTTCCAGGCTTGCGTTGCGGCGTCGTTCTCGGAAACGCGGTCTTGAGCGGGTTTCCACTTCCTCGGCGGCATTCCCGGCGGTCTCGTTGATTACGAGGCGCTCCTCGTCCGAGCCCTCCGTGAGGTCGCTCCAGTTGAGGGTCGGGCTGGACTGAAATTCCGGAGCAGTCGGGGACTCGAGTTGTACCGGCGCTTCCTCGGAGCGGGAGCTCGTGGGGAGTGGAACGCTGGTCTCAGCGTCGTTTAAAGTTGTGGTTGCCGGCGCGTTCGAAAGCATGGCTGCTGGCGCGTTCGAATCTTCACCTGTGGCCATGGAGGTAGCCGGCTCGGGCTGGGGTGTCGTCGAATCGAGCTCAGGCGAGGTTGTCTCGGTGGACTCGGACGGGGAGGGCACGGTAGACTCGGTAGGGCCGACGGCGGGTGTCGGAGCGGGTGCGTTCGACGCTGCAGGTGAAGGGGTAGCAGGGGGTCCATCCCGAGGGGTCGATGCCAGGGCCGGGAACTCGTTCAGGCTTTGGCCGGCCACAGATGAGTAGGTGCGACGTTGGGTGCAGTCCACCGTCGCGTGGGCCGCCCCGCAACGTCCGCAACCGGCCGCGCATCCGGCGGAGTCGTGGCCGAAAGCGGCGCAGCGGGTGCAGTAGGGCACATTGCAGGCCGCCTTGATGTGGCCCTCCCGCTGGCACCGTCGGCATACGCGTCGGAGGCCGCGGTAGTCAAAGGTTGCCCGATGGCCGGAGACGCGGAGGAAATTCGGAACAGGCGTCGACTCTTTCATCTCCATGCGTATGTAGCGCGTGCCCGTCCGCAGGGTGGGGTGGTCTTGATACACTCCAAAACGGATGTCCAGGACCTTCCCGTAAGGCGCGAGGGCAGCGGCGAGAGCTTCGCTCTTCACGTAGACCGGCAAGAAGAGGCACGTAATGGCGGTTACTTGCGGTCCGACGGGGACGATTGGAACGAGGGTTCCACCGATGCTCAGGGCGCCGGCGTTGACGATGCGGCTCATGGCCGACGACGAGGTGACGGACAATTGGAAGTTGGTCGCTCCCAGGTGTTGCACAGAAAACAATTCGGCGGTGCCGACAATGCCCGTGGCCGCGTCGAAGATCGAATCCACAGACGCGCCCGGCGGGCAGGAGACATCGAAGGTCAGAGCCTTCGTTGGCTGGGGGAGACGCTGGGTGCATGACGCACCTGAAGCAACCCCGGCCAGAGACGACCGGTCCGGGGTTGTAGACGAAAAGAACGTTGAACCGAGGACAGATACAATGGTCTGGTTAGAAAATTTTATTTACAACAGTGGTGTCATGCCTAGAACAAAACCAAAAACCGAAAACGCGCTATGTACAGTATATACAGGCTCTACAATTCACAAACCAAGTTAGCCAACCCCGCGCCTAA
>JAZHYW010013937.1:0-39988 GCA_037355805.1 Ixodes ricinus | reverse complement strand
GTATTGCTTCAAAAGCAACCGAGATCGCGATCAAAAAGAATCGTACCTTATTCAGACGTTTAACACTATCAGAGGCAGGATCAATAAACATCCGTCAGTATGTCTTTCATTCAAGCGGGAAAATACCCTATCCTCCTCTCTTGCGTGAGCTTACACATTTCACAGGCTATAGGCCATCCACGCTTTATTTCAAGTTGATTTCGTTCTAATATTTTTAAACTGAAAAGAAGGCAGCTCGTGGCGTGTTTTCAAAATACTGTGCTTTTTTTTTTGCTTTTGCGTTTATGGACTTCTAAACGTCGCCGAGCATTATGTGCCTGCTCTTTTGTTGCTGACTCTATGTTTCATTCAGTCAGATTTTCTAGTATTTTAAGTGTCTTTTTCTTTCCGGCCATTTTTACGCTGGGGGATTATCCTTGGGCTAGGCCCCAAATGATCAACCTTGGTGGCGATAACTGTGTCTAGTCTATCGTGGGGCTCTTGAAGGATCCATGTGCTTTGGAATCAGGATAATCTATTGACGTTATGGGCCCCGTGATGTAGCCAAGGCGTGTAAATGTTTCGTCTCATGTAACCAGTCTTGAAAGGAATCTGTCTCAGGCCGAAACATAGACGAACCCTGGAATAATTTCTTATAAAACTTCAAACAACCGTCTCAAGTATCTTGTTGTGTGGTATACATATTGTCAAGAATGACAATTGATGAGGCGATGATAACTGAACAAACTAAACGTTTAATGGGGCGAACTTGTGCCCAAAACAAAAAGGGAACAAAAAAAAAAAGCAGAGCGTCGCGGGCGTTGATGTTGGCGAAACCGCGGGATCGAGCGCCGGGGCGAGACTGACTTCGGCTCGCCACGCGGAGGGCCTTGTGTAGCCGTCGTGGGTTTCTGGAATATTCGACGTAGAACTTTCGGCGCATGGAGCATTCGTGCCACGAACAAGCAAGAGGATTCTCGAATTTACAAGAAAACTGAATTCCATTATTAAATAAAAGACGCGTCACTCTCTGCAATTGAAACCTGGCTTTTCCAGTGGGAGGCAGGCACAATGCCTGTTAGGCCACGCGAGCGCTGCCTACTTGGCCAGCTGCGCGCGCGGCATTACCCCCCCCCCCCCCTTCCCTTTAAAAGTGCATCGCCCCAACGCCACACAAAACAAAACAAAGCAAACAAAAAAGACGGTAAACTAAAGAGTCATATGGAATGCATAAGGTCCACATAAGGTCCATAAGGTATCGAGGCGTACTACGGCGTCAGGCGCACGACGTGGACGACTGCAGGTCAGGGTGGGCGGCGTGATGACGTTCTTGTTCCGTCGGGCATCACCTCGTAGGTCAGATCTCCAAGTCGACGAAGTACCTTGTAGGGTCCGTGGTACCGTTTTAGGAGTTTCTCGCTGAGACCACGGCGGCGAAGTTGGTGTCCAGACCCACACCCTGTTTCCGGGCTGGAAGTGGACGTCTCGATGGCGAAGGTTGTCGAGACGTCGGCCTGGGCGCCGAGGAAACACTCATAGTCGTCGTCTTTGGTGCAGGGCAGCACCGGCCTCGAGTGGGGCTCTTGACAGGCTGTCGGCGTCATTGTTCCTCCGGCCGGCCTTGTACACCATGGTCCGCGTCGAACTCCTCTGCAGCCGCGGGCTCCACTGGGCAAGGCGTCCGGAGGGGTTCTTCAGATCTCGCTAGCCAGCAGAGCGTGTGGTGTTCGGTGACCACGCGAAAAAGACTTCCACACAAATATGGGCGAGAACTTTGTTATTGCCCAGACGACAGCGATGCACTCCTTTTCAGTCGATGGTAGTTCTGCTCCGCGTTACATAGCGTCCGACTTGCGTATGTGATTACTCGCTCTGCCCCGTCTTGCATTTGGACTTGTACCGCACTCATTCCGGTGTAACTGGCATCGGCGTGGATCTCTGTTTCAGGAAACTGGTCGAATTGGCCAAGAATCGGGGGGATCGAGAGTCTTTGTCTGAACTCGTCGAAAGACCGCTGGTGTTCTTCCGTCCACTCGAACATTACGGCGTCCTTCTGCTAGGCTGCGTCAGCGGTGCGGACAGCTCAGCGGTGCGGACAGGCTCGAACAAAGCGCCTGTAATATTCGCGGCATCCGAGAAATCTGCTCACGGCCTTCTTGTCAGACGGCGGAGTAAATGCAGCTACTAACGCGGGTCTTCTCGGGTCAGGGAGAACACCTTTGTTGTTCACGACGTGGCCGAAGAAATTTAGTTCCCTTAAGGCGAACTGACACTTTGTTGGCTTCAATAAGAGGCCGGTGGTCTTGATGGCTTGAAGCACGGCTCGAAGTCGTCTCAGGTGCTCGTCGAAATCTCGTGAGAATACCATGACATCGTTCAGTAGACGAGGCAGCTCTTCCATTTCAGACCTGCCAGCACGCTGCCCATGACACGCATGAAAGGTGGCTGATGCTGCACAAAGTCCGAACGGCATTACTTTGAACTCGTACAGTCCGTCGGGAGTAACGAAGGCAGTTTTCCTCGGTAGCGTTCGTCGACTTTTATTTGGCAGTACCGCTCTTCAGGTCCATCGACGATAAATATCGGGAGTGGCGCAGTCGGTCTAGCGTATCGTCAATGCGGGGAGCGGATACACGTCCTTTCTTAGTCACACCGTTCAGTCGTCGATAGTCTGCGCAGAACCTCAGGGTTCCGTCCTTCTTCTTTACAAGGACAACTGGGGACGCCACGAACTTCTTGAGGATTGAAATGATGTCGTCGTTGAGCATTTACTGGACTTGATCTTGAGCCACCTTCCTTTCCTTTAAATAATGCATGCAAAGGCAAAAACCCTTTCTTTAAGCAGGCTAGATGGAAAAAGAATATTATAAAATATATTTACAACGAAGAAAAAAAATTAGAGCTATAAGAACGGCGAATATCCAATTTGTAGTTGGCGCCCACGGGAGCCGCCGTTGGTCACGTGGTAGGCCCGCGCGCCGCCGCGCTGCGTCACCGCCGCACGCCGAGCGTTGTGTGACGTCGCTTCAACGCGTTTACGCCGCCGTCCCCGCCGCCACATAAGTTCGTCTGCTTCAGGGGCGCAGCCGCCGTCATCTGACCGGCACACAGGTCTTTCATTCCTGCTTGCGCTTTTTCAAATTTTTCCTTTGGATCTAAAAGTTACTTATTCATCTTCGTTTCTTGTTATACTTCAGCAAAGATATAAAGTGACTTATAGAGGCCATAAGAAGCTTCGGAAAGAGCGCAAGCACCACGTGATAAATAAGGGCCTGTCACGTGATACATAAGGGCCACTCTTCCGCGGTGCCCCTGCGGGCGCCATTTACAAATTCATATAGCGCCGTAAATATAGCTCTAAATTTTTTTCTTCGTTGTAAAATCGTTTTATGACATCCTTTTTCCATCTAAGCTGTTTAAAATAAATTTTCTTTGCATGTGTCCTTTGAGGACACCCTGTACGCCAACTGGTGGACATTGGGCGCGTCGTCGTCGGTAACAATGCGATGTTTCGCCTTTCGTGTTAGGCGAACTTTCGACAATGTGGCAAAAGTAGTCACTGTATTCGGCGAGGAGATCAACCATTTGTCCGCGCTTAGGAGCCGGGGAGCTCGGGGTCGATGTCGAGCTGCGGTGGCGACGTGCACTTCTGCTGGGACGACGAAATTTCCACAGGGATTGCGTTGACCACGGCTGGTGCCTGAACCTCCTTGACGTGGCCCATGGTGGTACCCCTTCGTTATAGTGCTGCGGCTCCTCTCGAGGGTTTGTCGTGAGAACAGTTGCACGTCCTTGTTGAGATCGGTTACGCCTGTGCGACGCCAATTCCTTTGTGAGGACATGTGGTCATTACATTCTGCCAAGACTTCACTCTTACTCTCACGATTTCGAAAGCTGCAGGAAAACATTCTGAAGCGAAAATTACTACAGATGCCAGCGTGTCCATTTTCGAACAAGGGCATTTCCAGACCCATTTTGTTTCTCTTCGATGAGTCTTCTAAAGTCCACAGATTTTTACGGTGACCTTTCTGGCGGTTCAAAAAGGTATTCGCGTCCGTCCAGTTCTTGTTCGCGAGCGACGCTGCTTTTGAATGCGGTGCAGCATAACTGACGCACAACTCGAAAGAGACTGATCAAATCAGTACGAGTGCTGCAACGGCGTCAAGGAACTTACTCCTGCATCTCGCCGAGGACTTTTTTCTAAAAAGTCAAGGCGGTTGGCTTGCTGACGAATGGATAGGCGCAAAGGTAGCGAAAGTTAAAGATCGCTTTTCGAGATGGAGCACAATTTCGCGTTTTTCAAACGCGCAATTTGGGCTTGCGCTGCTGAAGAGAGCTGAAAAACTGCAGCGGACGCACGCGATGGAAATTTTCTGCGTTGCAAGAACATTCGAGGTAGCGCACTTATCGTTACTCCTGCGACTCGACGGCGCGTAAGAATTTGTAGATACTTGCTGTAACTGCTATCCTGTTATTCTGAAAAGTACCCAGCACCTGGAATTGAAGGATATGTGGGTAAACGTTAGGTGAAGTTCTTTCGACTACAAAGACAATCGAAGAACGAAAAGTTCTACATGCTCCAGCAGTTATTCAAACTCATAAGTAAAGAACAGCTATCATTGCTCTACAAAATATCTCATTGCGGATTGAAGTAGAATGAAACCAACGCCACAAACCCCATAAACATTCGTAAATGCTCCACGACCACTCTGTTTTAAAGCAGCCCCAAAGTTACTCTGGGCTGATGAACTACCACTAATGTTTTTCATACTTTTGTCCCAATTCTTCGGACTGTTGTATTACCTCGTTCCTAATACAACATGGCGATGGCAACAAAACGGAAATCGCTTCTCAGGGGGCCAAGGGCTCGTCTCCTCTCCAGGCTTGTGCACCCGATCCTTGCAAAGATCGTCCTTAGCTGCGATGCATCTCCGAGCAGATTCGGAGCGTTCTCGCCCGTCGATATTCAAAAGAGAGAGGAACGTCTCATAGCCTACGCTTCATTTGTTTTGATTGTCCCGTGAAAATCGGGAGTAGGCACAGAAACAGCAGCATGCCAAGCGTGTAGTATGTGCAGAAACACGACGACAATTTATTGGTGTCACTGGGGCAGCCAACGTCCGCACCTATTTTTGTCTTTCACTTGCCTTGCTTACACCTCACATAATTGTAGATCCGTGTAGCAGATACCATCATCATCGAAGAGACCATCAAGCCGCGCCGCCAGGGCTGGCAGTTTCAAGGCCTGGCATCGCATGTCCTGCGGCCGGACGCTTAGCTTCACCAAATAAATATACCGTTTTTTTAAACTGTCACGAGGTTTTAGGACAAGCCCTTTCAGTCCACCTTTTATAGAAACATTGAGGGGCAATCACAACGCTTGTGACCTACATTGTTCACACTCAGCACCGCGACGCAGGCGAATAATCATGCAGAAAAGAGCAGATCAAAATAGGTCCCTCTAATCGATACGCACCTCCGTGCTCAGATGGAATCTGGCTTAAAATAGCGCGTAGCCTAGTGAACATTTTCGGCACAGCTTGGTTGTTGAGGTATGTTCTTGACGAGATGCCGGTCAATTCAATTTGCAAATAGGCATGACCCTTGTTAATTGGTGATTTATTTTTTTTCTTTTTGGGTAAATATAGCACAGTAGTATCAAATACTTCATACTCTACTAGAGAGGTGAGAAAAGTGGGGTTCGCAGCCCCCTGAGGGAGCTAAAAAAGCCGAGCCGCTGGCAGCTTTGATACTGCTCTAAAAGGGGGAGGGGGGGGCTGAAACGTTTGCGCGACTCTGCTCTACTCGACATTGCAGCTATTTAATTGGTCCGCTTCTGACGGTCCGCGTGCGCCATCGTCATAGTTCCGCCACGCACCCCTGTGTACTTTGGTTTTTGTCCAACCCAGAGACACATAAAATTGTTGTTTATCACATAAAAGAGGCAATAACAGACTTCTTTACGTTTCAGAAGTTAAATATGTGCAAGGAAACCGTTATTTAGATCAATTTCAAAATCAAATTTGTTTAAAGGCCGGTTCACACTCATGCAACCGAGTACGACCGAGAGAGGCGAGACTTGTTAAAACCTCTTAAAACTTCTTGGGGCGAGAAAACACACTGGCACGCTGGCCCAATCTATGCGGTGACCCTGGAACAGCGTTTCACAAGAGCGAAGGTTTTGCGGGATGTGCGTAATACCTATAAGAAAGGCTCGTTTATAACGTTGACAAAAGTTTTCGAGCCAAAAAAGAAAGGAGAATGCGCGAAAAAAATACAAAATATGCCGGACCGCCAAATTTACACTGCTACCCAATAGATGGCGCCAGTGTGTCCTCTCGTTGTAAGAGGTTTTAAGAAACCCAGTTTTAAGAGGTCGCAAAAGTGTGAACGGGCCTTAAGGCTTATAGACGTGTCTATCGACGATAAAAACGACGAAAAAGATTGGCAGAGCATATTTTCGATAACTTTTGGGTGCATTTACTTATAATGTATATCTTTAAGGTGATCGGCCCTTTATTTATGTTGTCAAAACTTCAGTCAGTAATTAAATACATATTTTATTATCATCAATAAATTTGACTGTGTAAAGTTTACATAACCGCTCAGACCGACACGGAAGGACGACACTCGAAAATACGCGAGCTGTTGATTCTGCAGAAACGTGTCTTTTTTTTTTTTTTGTTCGCTGTTTGGCAGAGTGAGACACCGGGTCGCGGGGTATTCCAAAAGGGGGGTGCGTGCTCACATATTATATCTGAAGGCAAATACGCGAAATGTGCAGAAAGAGAAATAATAAATATTTTTCTAAATAATCTCATACTAAACGCCTTACTGTAATAATAAATGCATAGAGATGCATGCAATAATACTCCCAAGTACATATAAATAGTGCGAAGGAGAGAAAATATATTTCTGATATAAATCACATTTGGAAATCGGCTTGCACGAGCTCGTAACTTCGCAAAATACTGTCTCGGGAGGCTAATGTTATATTCGGTTTTACATGCGCTTGTTTTGGGCTCTTATTTTACAATTATGTGCTTTATCAGTAATGCGCGATTTAACATATTATTAGGCTACCGCATATCATCGCGAGACTGCTATATATACAACTTCACAATTTGGATCTACACTATTGCTAGTGTTGATAACATCGCATTTCACCAGAAAACTGAACTGTTTAACATGGTTTGCACGTGACGTCATCGGATAAATGGATGGTAATATCTACACCCTTTGTAACGGGCGGCAGCTTGCGCCACCTAGCCTAACATTTCGTCATCCTTTCTTCTTTTTAATTTGTACAAATTTATTTTTTCTCACACAATTCTTTTCATTTTTCCTTTAAAGTGTTTCCATTTATTATTTGTATCTGTATTTTTACCCCTCCCTAGATATCTCCTCTTAGTTACCGCAATTCTTTCCCTATCCATTCGTCCATCCATGTCTGCGAATCCCAGTGCCCCCTCCAAATCCGTAGTCACCCCCCCCCCCCCAAGAGGGTTGGACGAAGCCCCGTGCACCTTAAAATTCGCGTTTGGATATGTCCCTTTCGGGTTTGCATATGTAGCATAGAGTGCCTATTTCCTGGAATTTAGCCATATATGTTATCGTTTTTAGCACCCCCGTTCTAGCTTCAAACAGCAATAAGCTCCCCAATGAATTATCATAACTGTTCCTTCTTTATTTCTTGTTTTTGTGTCCTGTATATTGTTAAAGCTGATTTCCCCTGCATTCTCTGTCCTCACAATTTCCCCTCAGTTGCCTTTACTCCCTTTTCTACTGATATGCTCTGATCGGCCCCATCTCGTTGCATGTATTTAGATTTCAGCTTGCAGGTTCGGTTTGTCCACTTAGTGTATAGACTTTTCATATATAGATACTTGCACACTTTCCCTGCCCACCGTGTATCCTCAATTTCAGCTTGTCTTTGTTCAAATTTTACTTTACTGATCGCTTCCCTACTCTCGAAAGATGCCTAAACAATATCCCCCTGTACTACCTTATTTAGTGTATTCCCATGTGCCCCCAATGCCAACCTACCCACACACCTTTGCTGTACCTCTAAACCTGCCTGGATTTCTGACCTCATACACAATACCGCATTCCCAAATGACAGTCTTGGGACCATCACTGCCTTCCATACACCCCTGACGACTTCATATCAATTATAGTTCCAGAGTGCCCTGTGTTTCATGATAGCTGAATCTCGTTTCCCCTTCTTTATTATAATATCTTCATGTTTTTTAGATACTTTCTTCCCTCACTTAACGATACTCCCAGATATTTGTACTTTTCTATTTGTTCTATAACTGTTTCCTGTATCTCCAGGGGTTCCCCTTCTCGTCGTTGGAAACTATTATACCCGACTTGTCCCTACTGAAGTTTAAACCTAAACTGTCTCATTTCCTGCTGCAAATCATGATCAGTTCCTGTATTGTCTCACGATTTTCTGCTACGAGTACAATGTCGTCTGCATACATTAACCCTGGCAATATTTGATTTACTTTATGTCCTTCCTCCATGTAAGTCAGTTCAGAACCTAAATGGCACTGCTCTAATTTTTTTTCCATCTCACTGAGGTATATTATAAAGAGCACTATATGCTGATGGTCATTGCGATTTGTTCTTTCTAAAAAAATCAAACCCGGAGGTGCAGAATGCATGCTGCTGAAGAATCACGAGACACAAATTATTCTTGCTTGATGCAGCGCCGTGAGGAGCGGCTCGAGCGTCTGGCACCACAAAACGCGCTTCCTGGCAAGAGTGTTTTCGCAAATAAAGTAGTTTCCGGGACCGCGCTTTTTGGTTGTGCCGAAGATGCGGAGCACAGTATAGTATGTTTTTTAGGACTACCCCCCCCCCGTTTTTCTTTCCCCCTTTTCTTGTTTCGATGCTCCTGTAGAGAATACATTTATCCCTAAGGGACTCCCTCCTCCGTTTGGGGGTGTTAATGCGATAATTATATTTGTGTCCTTTGTTAACAGTAATCCTCCATTTCTTTCATTTTGCACCCGAAAAATGTGAAGTTTCGACAAATTGTGGAGGTGGTCAAACTCGGGGAAGAACTTGGAAACGACACTCCTGTGAAACTTAAAGCGGCTGCCAACGTTTGGCTGTCCCTATGAGGCAGACTTCAGCCTATCTTAAATACTCTACAGAAGATACTGTATTTCAAATACTTTTGGTAGTGTTTCGGTATCTTTCAAAAACATTTTGTCGAGTTTTTGCTACTCTATCTTAATTACATTTCTCACTATCTTGTACTCAGTATCTCAAATACGTTTTTCGACCTTCGAAAATATTATTATTTCCGAATAAATCTGCGGACCTAGGGATCGTCAGGCTCCAGGACAAAGCTGAACCGATTGCAGACTTGGAGGCAAGCGACGAAACACAGGACAGGAAACAAGGCACGAGCAAAACGCAGTCTCGGAATGCCAACAAAAGACCAAATTGATAGCCCCAAGTACGCCTGTCTCTATGTTTCCTCCTGTCCGCTTTTCTTTTTTTTTTTTCTATTTTTCAGCTTTAAATGGCAAGTTACGCTTGGAGCTAGCGAAGTGCTGATAACGTCAACAGGATTTTACACCTTTCGTCTGAAGCTAGAGTGGATCCGTTATCGGAAGGTTGTGATGCCAACGCTTGGTACGGTCACAATGGACCATTCTCGGAAATCGCCGGTACAAGCGGTTCTGGTATGAAAATGCGCGAGCACGTCTTCAAGTGAGCGCGAACACACACTCGGTCGAAAAGCTAGATCCTGCTCGTTTTAATGAGCTGCAGTGACCTAGATTCGGCTTCCCCAAAGCCCCTTGTGTGCCTATAGTGGCTTAACTTTGAATCCCAAGCTCCTTCAAAGGGGTTTCTTTTATCTCCTTCCGAATGCGCACATTGTTTCATTCTCAGAATCCTCAAACCCACTTTTCCGCCAGGTGCAGCCAAGGATTGCAAGCTTTTTCGTGGGCACTCTCTTGTGTTACTTGATTCCCTCTTGACCTTCCAAACATATTTTAGACAAAATACTCGCTCTTGGTTGTCGATCAACGACAGAGGCTGCTGAGCCGATGTTTTTTATGTGCGTGCACGTTTGTCATTCACTCCCGTACTCATCATCAAGTCGGGATGCCTGATCAACTTCAAGTTCGGTTGTTAAGGATATGCAATACCAGACTATCTGCCGAGTCCGACGAGTCGCGTCGAGGCATATTACGAACTTGTTGCAAAATGCCTCATGAGCCGAGCCAACCACCAAACTAAATCACGCCAGTTGCCATGCCTAAAATAGGGAGTCCGCCTTGTTCCAAAAATCTTTCGGTACCCATTATGCTGCATATCCCGAATTATTTCAAAATAAAGTTTGATTGCAGCAGCTAAGTCGCTTTTTTAAAGTCATAAAGATCACAGCAGAATGTGATATAAGCGAAGTCATCACAAGTAGAGCACCCCCTTTTGACTTTTATATTATTATATTGCCAGCTTGCAACCTACCTGCCGAGTTTCTTCAAGTATAACTCAATTACTTTTTCAATGTTTTTGTACTCTACTCAAGATAGTTCGTAGTAAAACTAACTTAAATACTACTCTAATTACATTTTCAGTTATGTGTTTAGTATCTTCTCTTAAATACTCGTGTTAAGTAATTTGCACAACACTGCTCTGAGGCCACTAGGATCTTTCTTTTCAGATATCCTACCCATACACACTTGTTATTCTATCCATCGTCGGATTAATAAGTCACATTTAGTCCTTTAAATGCTTCTATTCTAGGGGACAATTTTCTAAGACAGTTCAGCAACAACGAAAACATGTTTGGGTGCCTCAATGATCTGTACATGTAAAATGGGTCATCCAACCCTTCTTGTACTTTCCGTAAATACCGCAAAGAGCTAATCCCTGACGTTGATAACTTGCAAAAACACTCCTTAGTTTTCCTCTCGGGTCAATGACAGACGCAGAAAAAATATAGGAAATAAACAGCTTTCACCTCCTCAACTCGCTATTAGAACGAGCGGACACTTGAACTGACGCTAATTATATATCGTCAGTGTTCATCGTAGTCATACGCTAGGTATGGCAAAGCAAAGAGCAGTGGTCTCAAGCTCAATTGAGCTTGGGGTCAGATAGCCCACACTTGGAAGACCGAGGGCCAACGTTAGACGAGGAGGGGGGAGAAGGGAGGGAGGAGGTCAAACAATTTTATAACGATCTTGTGCTCTATTCTTTTTGTAAACTCAGTTCTGCCAGTGACATTTTTAGATTTGATTTGTTTGCACGACTACTTTGGGCACTGACCTGATGTGATGACAATAATTAAAATGACACCGCCCCGCCAACGTACTCGCACTTCTAATAGAACAAGACAGCAAGTACACTGTCGTTCCCGTTGCTCAATTCACTCAGAAATTAACCAAGTTCAACATGTCTCTAAAAAACAGTCAGTTAATTTGGCAGCTCTTGCTTTCCTGGCGATTCCTATTACAACACCCATACTTCTCTTTTAATATTGATATTTGTTTTAGGGCGATCCCGCGCCCCTAGCTCTATCTTCGGCAGTTGCTCCTGCTGATCGAGAGTTCGCGCAGCCGAGATGCCTCCTTCAACAAAGAGCTTGCGCTTTCAGCCCGGTAGCGGAGTTGTTGTACGTTACAAAACGCTGGGAAGCAAAATATAAAGCGAAACAAAGGGCAAATGAACACAGATAAGTAAAAACTGTGAATACGTTAAAGGGTGGAGCTACTTTTCGAGCGAAAAGGAATCGGCGAGATGAGATCACAATGGCGCAAGCAATTTCTAGCCCTCGAAACATGAAAACCGGGACTCGTAGCCGGTTGCCTGCGGGCCGCGTCCCAGCGAGTCGAGGGCCGCGTGTTAAAGACCCCTGGCATAGAGCACGAGCTGAGCTTCAGACATTTCTAGAGTCCGGCTATTCTTACCTTTGAACATGAGCCATTACTCGACTGTTTGGCGATGCTCACTGTCATGAACCCAGGTACTAGACTCGAGCTCATGCCGATCGAGTACGTCACGGTGTCATATAACTCGCGGTGAGAAGTTGTAATGTGATGTATACATCACGGTGTCAAAAACGCTAATATAGTGACGTTCTCAATTTAAGTCGACTTAACGGAGCGAGTCACGTGATGTGACATTAGTTGACAGCTTGCCTTGACACCATGACGTCACGTGACCACGTGAAAGATGATTAATCATAATGCCAAAATAAAAAGCGCCAAGCAACCCCGCAATTTCTTATACATTGCAATTTGGTATATGACAATTTGATCACTACAAAGAAATACAGCTGCCAATTTTTATTTCACATTCATTTTGTAATACAAAAAATAGAGTGAACCGTTTTGAACCGGTTACAGCTATATTTTTTCCGGTTCAGTTCCAAGATGGTGACAAATATTTCGGTTCGGTTCAGTTCCGGTTCGGCTAAAATCACGGTTCGGTTCCGGTCCTCGGTTCGGTTCGACCCACTGGGAAGTTTGTCAACCCCAGTGGGTGTCTAGTATCTCCCATGTAGATGACAAATTTAGCCAGTGCGTGTACCACACTACTAGCGTGGGCCCAGGGATCTTTAACGTGCGTCACGCAGTTGTGATACACAACCGCACGCCGGTACGATTCTCATCCAGATTAAAACATTCAGGGGTGGAGATTGAACACAGGATCCCTAGGTTCTGCAGCGCGAGCTTTTGCTCAGCTTGCAAACTTATCTGCACGTTTTTAAACCTTACAAAGGCGCCTTATTCGCCTTCGGGGAAACCGTGGAAGACACGTTGACTTTACGCTTGGCGGCCAGCTTCGTTAGCATCCCAAATCGCGGAGGTTGCATTCGGAGCGCGGTAAACATTGGGCTTCACAGCTCAAAGGACCTGGTGACGGGTGTCTTGATACGCATTGACTTTGTGCTCCAACTCCTCGCCCAACTCAAGCGTGGATGCCATGTAGTGTTCGAGTCAACTCTAGAATAACGAATATATGCGAGGGAAATACGCTGTACGCTGCAGACAACGTGACATCTACGCCAGCAGTAGCTCCCGCTCCTCCTATGGTCTGCTGTTGTCAATTGCTTCTGTGGGTTGCTTCGCTCCTGTGTGACATGCGCGACCAAAAGCATCGATGTGGTGGGCGTTCGCGTTTCACCAAACGGTCGCTATGACGTCTTATTTAGATTCATTTTGCTTTCTCCGACGGATGTAGCGACAATCTCACTGTCAACTTTGACGATGTAGGCAGTGGCGTCACTAGGGCCAGTTTCACCCGGGGCGGTCCGCCCTCCCCCTCCCCCCACACTTTGTGACGCCACTAGTTGTAGGCCTCTAGGTTTAAGAATGCGATGACCAATCGTGCTTTTAGAGCGCAGCTCTTAGCGCCGACTTTACTTGTTAAGTAAAGTCGGCGCAGTTTTTTTATCATTATGATTCCCGGCTTTTGGAATAGTTTTGCAGCTCTTAGGCGCCCGTTTCCGGGTTGAGCGCCGTCGGCGTCGGCGTAACCGCGCTAAATTTAGCGCAAAAAGAGAAGGAGGAGGAGCAAAGGAGGGGATGCCGAGGAGCAGAGGAGGAGAGGAGGGAGAGAGGGTACAGAGGAGGAGCATACCCTCCCTCCTCCTCCTCAAGAGCTGCGCTCTAATTTCCCGTTACAGACATTTGTAAACGTCTATAATTTTTTACGAATACCATCGAACTAGTGCCTCGCAACTGATGATAAGTAGCCAGGATTACAACTTGGCGAACTCGCGATGTCATGGCGAGGCAAATTCTGGTCGTGACGTCACGAACGGAAACCATAAGAAGGCACCATCGAACCTGACAAAGGATTAATGCTGTGGCCTCTACGAGCAAATCAAAACGAAGGAGCCAAACACGTGACAGCTCTCCATAGGACTGCGCTCGGTGGCGCGCTGTCGCGTGCCTCTCTCTGATTGGCTCGCCTGCGCCATAGCCTTCGCTGCTTACCATGCAAGTTATGCGGCATGGCAACCTTGTGGTACGATATAAACAAACCAACTTCGACGCTGTAACTCACTAAAGACAATCTAAAACTGTTTCTTAATTTGCTATTTGTTATCTCGTTGCGAAAACACGTTACAGCCATCAGTTCACCCTTAAAATTTCAACCCTGACTGCTGTTCTCTAGAGCGTCCATCCGCTGTCTCTCGTGTTTAATATATATTTCCCTTTTCTGTCTTAGAATGTTGGGTGTTCCTTCTCCCTCTACCACCGCAGCAATACAGCAGCAATGTATACGCGGTAATAAGGGCGTACCTGTTTTCAATCAAGCAATCCTTTACTTTCTATTTCTCCTCTTCCCAACCAGGGTTTACTGAAGGCGAGTTCCTACATGAAGTAAATTCAATCCCCACACTCGCCCGTTTCGATCTGGATGAGCATCATACTGGCATGCGGTCGTGTATCACTACCGCATGATGCACGTTAAAGATCCCAGGCTAGCACTCGCATTGCACTGGCTAAATTGCTCATCTACAGCGGGTAACAATGTCGCCATACTGTGGCAGACTCAACTCGTGCTCACTAAATAACTAGCGATTAACGTGTTTGCTTTACGTGAAATAAATGTTGTAACCTAAAAGTATGTATATGTTTGTCATTGTTCCAACTTGTTTTATTTTTTTTTTTTTTTATAAGTCGCCAACATGCTATGCTTCGTCTCAGCATAGTTCCGAGCGGCTCGGACAATGAACTGCTGTATATAAAGTATGTTCCTTCCTTCCTTCCGAGCGCAACCAAAGGCTGGGGGACGGTTCACCACTTGGAAAAGAGTGTTTATATGCATCACGAAATAGTCCGCAGAAGTAAAATTTTAGAAATATTTTGTTTGTGCGCAAACATTGCACAATATTCCAGTTGTGCCCTGCTAAAGACTAATTATCAAAAAAATAAATTAAATAAATGACGTTCCACGTTTTTTATAATAATGAACATGATTCGACGAAAAACGCCTACCTTCTGGCAACGCTGACGCCGCTACTACTCTCTTTTTTTTAATGGCCGAATTTCGGGTTTTTTTGTTTGACGCTTTTTGTTTTTCCAAGTTGCTAGACATCCCTTGGTTTTCTGTTTTCCCAATTTCCACCGACAACGCAAGATAAGAAGGAATGCACGTTTGAGCGTCAGGCGGGAGATCGTGATTAATGTGTACTCTTCTTCGTCAGGAGTCTCAAACCGCGTCGTACCGCGAAATTGTTCAACGAATATCGGAGCTAACAGACGTTGGGAAATAGACCAAAATAAAGTTGATCCGCCGACGGTAGGAACTGCTCTCCGATGGAAAACGATTCAAAATCGGTTGTCGAGACGGCTGTCAGAGGCAAAACCAAGGGGTGTCGGTGGAGCGCCTAGAAAACACCTGCGACCGGAGGGACGCGGTGGGTTTTGCTGCTGTTATGCGTTTGCGGAGAGAGAGCGCTGCTTTGTTTGAAATCAGAGACAGGGCGGCCGTCTTCCCAGGGAGCTCGCTCAACCCGCTTTTTCTGCGGGCTCCGGACGGCACCGCGGCAGAGAAGAAAACCCGTCTGGGCACCGAACTTTACCAACTTCCATGTCCCGGCCTTCCTCTGCCGGCAGTGCGACGGCCCTCCGCGAAGCCCAGCAGCCACCGCACTGAACCTGAGTTTTATCCCAAGACGCAAAATGGCATTTTTAGTTATGTAGCAGACGATGCCGTCGATTTTTCTGTAGCAGACGAAATGTCTCCCTTCGACTCCTCCGCACCTCTGCGCAGATTCCGCGCGGAGTGATATACGAAGTGTGGGTGAGTCGCGTTCTAATCACCGGCGTTTGTTGGCCCCGCACATCCATAGCTTTGCCCATGCTCGGAGCTAAGCTGAGGCGAAGTATAGTCATAATTCTGATCAGGAAGCAGGGCTACTTTTAGGGCATTAACTTAGATAATTATTTCTTGTCAAGAAGGTGATCTCAAAAAAACAATACAGAGAAATGAAATCTTTTGACTTATTTTCTTCTTGATCACTGGTTGAGTAGTGCAACAACCACTCGGCTGTGAAGATACCGTCGGGTGCTTGTTGTAGAACATTATTTTGCTAGAGAGCGCGGGTAAGCGAGCTTCAACCACGGAGAACCGTATTTTTTTCACCGCTAAGGTAAGCTATACGCATCGTTGAACGCCGACAGTTTCCGCCCAAATGTTGGGTTGGCGGTCGAGACCAGACGCCGAAGTTTCGGAACGTACCGTTATCCGACAAGAAGGTATAGCGATTTTCGGAAATTTCGAATGAGAAAGTGAGACTCGTTCTGGAGATGCAATTCATCTCCACGCATTCACGGTCCTTGCTAACCGCCATTTCATCACCGAAAATTTCCGAAAATCGCTTATAAATGTTGCTAATTTAACGGCATACAAACTCTGAAAATTTGCATCTGGTCCCAACCACTACATTTCGGTGAAGACTGCGTGTTCTGCGATGCGTGGTTCACTTTTGCGGTGATAAGAACACCGTTATCCGTTCCTCTTGAACTGACGTCCCATTAGCAGCCCTTGTAGTGACCTTGCTGCTGAATGGGTATCTTCTGCCACGCACATCTCACGCCACCGAATGTTTTTTCTTGAAGAGAACGAGTAAGAACAACCACCAAAAAGGTACAACGACGTCAGTTGGAATTGGTTGCGCGCAGTACAGGCGAGGGCAACGCCAGGCGAGAGGAGAAAGGGCGAGCACTAGGTAGGCTGGGGAGGAGAGAAACCTCCTCTCCTAACGTTCCTAGTGCTCTCCCTTTCTCCCTCGCCCTCCATTGCCCTCCTTTACGGCCCCGCCTTCCTAGTGCTCGCCCTTTTTCTCTTCGCCTGGAGTTGCCTTCGCATGGATTGCACAGAACTATAGTCCGTTGCAACTCAAGAAGGTAGGGCGAGGAAAGGAAGGCCGGGGAGAAGGAAGCAGACGGAACGTTAAAGAGAGGAGGAGGGTTCCCCTCTTCTCCAGCGTTCCGTCTGCTTCCTCCTCCCCGGTCTTCCTTTCCCTCGCCCTACCTTTCTTGAGTTGCAACGTACTATTGTGTCGCGGAGTATACGCATAAACAACTATAGTCCGTTGCAACTCAAGAAGGTAGGGCGAAGGAAAGGAAGACAGGGAGAAGGAAGCCGACAGAACACTAAAGAGAGGAGGAAGTTTCCCCCTCTCCTCTCTAGCGTTCCGTCTGTTTCTTCTTCCCCAGCCTTCCTTTCCCTAACCGTACCTTCTTGAGCTGTAACTCCTCGAAATTACAGGTTCCTGCCTGTGCCTTTGGCAGAAATGGGTACTTTTTTTTCTTTTTTTTTTCACTTGCCGATTTTTTGTTACGGCAGTTTTTACATACTTTACATTTTAAGAGGAATCGCCATATACGGGGTCGTTGAGATAAATCCAGAAAATTTACCATATTCAGGTAAACACAGAAAGGCAATGATAAAATGAATATCGACCGTTTTCTGTGCCTTGCTCGGTCTGCCGTAACGTCTTCCTGACTGACAGATTATCTGAACGTCTTGGCAATGCTGTAAACTTGTGTCTTCTTGTAGCCATGCCACGCGACGACTAGCTTAAGCGACTTTCCGGCGCGAAGCGATCCAAGTATTGCTGCCCTCCGGTCGTACTCCCTGCTCAATTTTGAGCAAGTAGCTTATTGTTTATAATGCGATGGTCCGCTGTCGAATCACGTGGTCGCAGAAGCGCAATACGGCCGGTTAGCTTCACTGTATTGTTGAGAGACGAAATCTGGAAACAAATTACGGATTTATCTCGACGACCCTGTACTTCAATACATACAAACGTGTTTGGTTAGTTTCGAAACGACGCTCGGCCGTTTCGGACTCGGAACTCCATCAGCTGCTTATACCATCGTCAAATGCAAACTATGAATTCCCTTCAGTATCTTCTTGAATAAGCGTGTTCTTGTTACTGCGAGCTACTGGCTGTTTTAGCGTGATTATTTCCGTCATCATGCCGATATGTGCAGCAGAGCTCGAGCGAAGACCGAGTTCTCTGATTTTTTCTTCTCCTACCATCAAACTCATCGATCTCGAAAGACAAGCCTCAGCTAACAACAAAAAGGAGGACTCACGCCATTAGCCTGCGCGTGTGCCGAGTTTCATAACCCAAATATTGGGTTACGAACCCCACAATTTGCACTTGCTAAAGTTGGAAACAATTCCTATATAAAATAACCGCATAGATACCGTAGGTGCGCAGTGAAAGCCGACAAACCTCAAAAGAGAGCTTGAGAAACTCAGCAAAAGCTTTGAGGATTTACGCTCCTCGCCTCCGGCATTTCAGACAAGCCGAACAAAAGTAAAGAGAAAGGTGTTGGTGAGCGGTCTGTACTTTAATAGCAAGTTTCGGGTCGATATTTAGTAAAGTATGTGATGAAAGAACCGCAGGCCCGATGAAATTATAAACGAAATTCTTCGCTTGTCTCGAAACAGTAGCTGGACACAGCTCGGAAATGCTATTGTGTCGCGGCGTAAATATAAACGTACATGGTGTTTCACCATTGACTGCGAACAATAAAGACACTCAAAATAAAGGCATCATTCCTAACGTTGTGCACCGCGGTGGACGTCACTATACAAAATTAAATGTCAATCAGCGATTCAATTGCCTAACAACCACTCATTAACTTTTTAAGGGTGGTGCACGAAATAACCCAATTCCGAAATCCCCGTGTCAAAACCCCAGCTGCAAAAGGATCTTTTTCGAGTAACGAGCGCCGTCTGGGGAGTTGTCTCGCGAACTACAAGAGAAGAGCAGTCTAACATGCCTCCGCCCGTCAAAACACATTGGCATCGTGCCGTTGTATGGGTTTCCGGTGCTTTTTATACCCCATACTATCGATACTAAAATGCTAAAAAAAAAACACGTCATAATAGAATAAATACGCGCGAAGATAGATGCGGACAATTTGGCTGTCGCCATTTTCGCAGGGCACCGCGTCCCGGTGTCCTGCGAAAATGGCAACAGCGAGTGTACGAATGCGCAGAAACTTACTGGAAAAAGGTCCTTGTTGAAGGACAAATGCATACCGACTGTCAACCACAACACAGAAACCTGGGAAAGCAAGGATTTAAAGTACGAAAGGGAATGGCAGAAACTTTGGACACTAAATACCTAAAAAAAGAGGAAACTTTCGAAGACTTCTGGGAACGATGCAACCTAGAATATTGAGGGCAGAGAGTTTGGCACAGTAAACACACACACACACAAAATGAAAGACTTGCGGATAGAAGACAGATTCAAATTTATTAATTTGTTTATTTATTTATTATTTAGAATGGTGTGAACCTTTCGGAGAGAAAAACACAACACACACAAAACAGGAGATTCTAGCACGCACTCAACCATGGGAAGTGAGCGCCGGTGGGTTGTAGCTGCCTGCGCATGCTGAGGACATACATTTTCAGATGCAAAAACTTAGCTGGCCGAACACTCCCAGCATAAAGGCTCTGATGTCATCCACATGACTATTCTAGCCCCCGCCAGAGTATTAACCAAAATAATTCCCAAATACTTAAATGCTTCAATGCCGCGTACAAAGTGGCGGAAGTTTAAGATCTTTTTTCATGTTTCTAACTATGCAAGAGACAGTCTAACAAAAATTAGTTACCAGGGAGTTTTAAAATAACGCACTCAATTTTAGCGCACACTACGCAAGAGAGTTTTAGAATAGCGTTTCTCTGCTTCGACGCAGAAGCCCAAACATCTCGCGTTTGCAACGCCACCAAGATACAGTCACAATTTATATTTCACGCACAAAATTCTGTAAGAGTAACATTTTAAATTTTTTTTAAACATGAGAACTTGATGCGAGCGGTCGACCGCTCGTGTCCGATTGCGTCGCCTCGGCAAGAGAGGTCTCGTGTATTTACCATCGCTAAGAAATCTTCGCGCGTCGCAAGCACCCAGTTGCCGGTGATCGTTGGCAAACCGAGTGCAATGTCGTCCCGTATTGAAAATCGAAGTCGCGAGCAGGGTGTAAGATAGACAGGTGGGGAAACGAGAGTCAAATGAGCGACCGGACTCTGTACCCCACGGTTTTCTCTTTTTCTGTGGCGCCATCTTTGTGGAGCACCGCCAACTCTCACCACGGGTGGGCGACCCGTGGCGACCGGCTAAACTGACGGAGATGGTTTATCGTGGATTTTCAATGGAGGACTGTCGTGCTCTCGGTTTATTTTGCGCACTCTCCCATAGGGTTCCATGCAAATCCGATTCCGATTTTTTCTTCTCGCCGCAGCGCCATCTGTCGCAAGTCGGGGGTACCCGCAAGCAGACGAGTACACAATCCGGTCACGGCGCGGCGGTGGGCTTCTATTGGCCGTTTCCCCACCTGTCTATCTTACACCCTGGTCGCGAGGATGCTGCCGACGTCGCGCTTACGACGCTACTAAATCGGCCGCAGCCATGGTCCTGGGACGAGCCGCCATTTTTTAACCGTGCTCGTTTTGGCTTTTGCCAACTTCTCATCACGAATCCTCCTTGGAGGAGCGCGAACTCTTTGCGTACGCACGCAATTTCCGAAAAATAGCGTACGCTAAAATAGCGCACGCAAAGTGCAAAACGTGGTTAGCGTTCTGCGCATGCGCAGTGGCGACGACGCTACTTTTTGCGTACGCAAAGCTTTAGCGCGCGCTATTCTAAAACTCTTTACCATATACCCTATTGCTTACTCCACAAGAAGATTTCTCCTAGAGACTGGTTGAAAATTTTCTGGTCCTGGACCGCTGCCAGCTTTTCAAAACCCATACAGTCGTCTGCGAACAGTTTAGCTTAAACAAAGGAAGAATCAAGATACAAAAAAATTATTTCTGGAGATGTGCAACTAATGCTGGACACTGACTTTCAAAGCAGCGTCTCTCACGATATAGCAGAGGTGATAACGATGGTTACAAAAGGGGGAATCGGACACGGAGATGTTGGCATTCGGGGAGGCAAGACGGATATCTTGACAGCAGGGATTTTGACACTCGGGGGAAATGGCAAGTGGCATTTGGGACAGGGAATTGCCACCGGGGGTATCGTGCTACAATCCATTTTAAATATTATCATTATCCGGCAAATTCCAATTAGGGACTGCTGTCCATTATCAAAATATAATATAGCAGTTGTTAGAAGGCAGAAAACAAAATTCTTCGCCGCGCTATTCAATGATGAAGTTGGGCTGTTTAAAGTACGCCTTACCCAAACTAAGGGAGAGAAAAAAAGCGCCCAAAGCTGCGGGAGACATCAGTGTGTGGCGTGCCTTTCTTGTGACCATGTGACCCTTATATAACGCAACAGTCATAACGCCTCGTGATGACTCGCGACCTTCCAAGTAGCCTGAAACGTAACAAGAGCTGACATAATTTTATAACGGGCAACGAAACTCCAAATAGAATGTGCCAGCCGAGGCAATTATATCAAAAGTTAATTAGTGGATTACAGGTAATTATTTGCTAACTATCACGTTATACTGTTTCAAGTGTCTTCCTTTTATTATTCAGTCGTCGGTAAAACACCCTATATAGTTCAAAGGTTGTTTCTATGACTGAGTTGGTGTCATGCCTGCAGTGTGAGTGGGGGACATTAGTCAGCCATGAAATAAGTATTCCAATTTTGTTTGCTTTTAGATCCTACAAGGGGTTTCAAAGTTCGTCATACTGGAAGGAATAAAAACAAATATCGCCAAATTCGCGTTGAGGGACAAACCCAAGTTACTGTAATCTCGGTACGTTCAAAACGACCCTCCCGATTCCCAATGACTTGCACGTGCCCAACGATTTGTACATGATGGAGGCCGCCGTCCACTGGGTTATGCGACAGCTCACGCGCATAGAAAATCAGCGCCGAAGACTTGCAACGGAAATTTTGCAGTTTTGACAACCCAACCCTGACGACCTTAAAGGAGCTGTGCAACAACTTCAGTGCTTTGCTTAAATAATTTGGGAGTTGGTGTCTCGACCTTTCAGAAGTAAATAACAAAAAAATTACACCATCTTCCCGAGGGGAACCATGGGGTGATGCGGAGCATCATGTTGGTTCCGAGGAAAGAGTCAGTTGCGTGCTGACGTCGAGAGATGGCGCCACCGACTGCCCTAGAGCAACTCCCTACGCGAGCCTTCGTCGCGGCTCGCGGCAGAGAAACTTGGAACGCTCGCCGCTCGCCGTTTATTTTTTCACACTTGAAGGAGAGGAGACTAGAGGAGGAGAGTTGCGCGCGCGCGCGCGGTGTGAGGAGAAGCGAACGTACGCGCAGTGCACGCAGCTGGTAGAAGAGAGAGCGGAGAAAGTAACGCCCAGCTGTTGGAGAGAGGGAAGGAGGAGAGTTGCGCGTGCGTAGTGTGACTGCGGACTACGACGCCGACGCCGCGGGATAGACCCGAGCAAGAGATGCTCCGCATCTAAAAACGCTTTTGCCTGCATGTCCTAGTTTTTATTTTAAAAATGGATAAAAAGTGAGGTTTTCGGCACCTCTCAGCACGTTCACCATCTTCCGAGTCACATGCGCTGTGAGGTCGCGCGGGGTTCCCGTGAAGCTCTCTCTAGAGCCATCAGTGAGCAGGGAGAACTCATCCGCTCGCGACCGCGTGACCACGTGCTGGCGCAGCGCGAACAATATGGTGAAAGGAGGAAAGTCTCATCCGGGTCCGGCCATCTCCGTCCGGCTCTCCCCTCCTCCGGCTTCTCGCGGCTGTTCGCAGTAGCAGATAAAGCTGAGATTTGTGGACCTAGCAACCTCAAGAATCCGGGACATGCCGCCGCTCGCAACTTACGCCATCTCTCGGCAGTCACGTCAGCGCCCCAGCGTAGCTCAATGGGCAAAAAAGTTTTATTTTTGTAATTCAGTTAAAACTCCACAAATTTAATTGCACTCGGGGGGCCATAATATTGATCTAATAGCCCGCTTATTTGAAGAATTTTAGTGCCTCACGACCATTATATTTCCTTCCCGAATCAACAAACCGAATCCCATAGACTCCCACTGAAAACGAGGCCTTGACATTCAGCTCCCAGGAAGAAAAGCTTGTAGCCACAGGAGCTTGAAGTCAAATGCGATCGCTTTATTAATCTTAGCTTTAATTGATTCCAGGAGATCATTTTGAAATTCACGCTCAATTTTGAGTTATCTAGGTCTAAAGCTCTCTAATAACCGAGGGCTGGCAATAGCGTTAAAACATGGTTGGGTCAGCAGAGATCTCACGCCCAAAATATTTCGCAAATCTTTACTATTTTAACGAATGAAATATATATTTCCGATGATTGCACCATGGTAGCAAGATCTTTCTTTTCTAAGGACCAATGAATTCATTTTAGCGCCATACATGTCGATAGCAATTATGGACCAATAAGAGATTTTGCGGTTCCTGTTCCATGCCCAAATTCTAGTAAAGAAATCGACGACTTTACACAATTTCTGACTCACACACTTCTGGGAGCTCTAGGTGCTTCCTCTGTACTTTTCGGGTGGTGGAGGGGGGGGTTCCGTTGGCCGCCCACCAAGAAGAACCGCACTCGCCCGTGATCGGCAAAAAGTTGGCTGTCAGCTTGGACAACTGGACAACCTGTGAGGCTTAAATGCGATATCATTTCCCGCGTGGAGACCTGGCGGAGAGGAACCCCCCCCCCCCCGCCCCGCGCGTTATGTTCCCGTGACTCCACGGACCGTGTTCTTATGACCCCACGGATCATGGTCACATGACCTTGTGGACTCCGTTGGCCCACTCTTTCACTGTGGTTAGGTGGTTAATGTGGCGCAACGGACGATGGTCACGTGACCCCCGTAAATTATCGTCACGTGACCATGTCACCAACAATGGTGCAATATTTCTCATACGGGCGCTGTGCTTTTTATTCTTTGGTAGGAGCGCGCTTTACTTGTGCTACGGCACCATTTTTTTTCAAGGTATTTCTTTGTATTCTTGTATTGAGCACGTGCTGTCGGCATCGGGTACTACAAAAGATGTCATCACCCCGATTAAAGCAGAGATGAAGGCACCCTAGTTCGCATTTAAATCTCAAGGAAGCTTCTAAAGTGTTAAAAGGCAAAGCAGTAGGCAAAAAGTGCGAGTTAGGCTACTTGTCGTCTTTTTGCCGACTAAATTATAAAGTGCTTTCTTCATAAGGTCAAGAAATTAGAAGAAATTGCATGAGGAGGTAAAATTTCCACGTGGTATGTAGCTGGGCATGTCTACTATCATTCTCCGGCAAAAAATTTTAATATTCATAAATATTATTTTCCTGCAATTTTTCATATCTCGCCCCTCCCACAAAAAAATCGCATCTGTCACTCTGGGAACTATGCAGAACATTTTTCCACCCAGTTGCCCCTGGCTGAGGAAGCCACAAAAATTGATAAGGAGATTTAATTTACATCTTTCACGTATCTCGGTATGTCTAGTATCATATTCCAGGGGGTATTTTGATAATAGTAATAATTATTTTTCAGTTTTTTTATTTGATCACTTGCACAAAAAAGCGCGTCTCATCGCTGTGGAGAGTATGTCTGAACGTTTTTTGGGTAGTTCCGCCCGGCTCAGGAAGCCACAAAAATCGCCTGAGAATATCGAATTTTCGTTTAGAATGTAGCTGGGTATGTCTAGTTTCATATTCGAGGAGAGCATTTTGATATTTATAATAATCATTTTTCTGTATTTTTCTAAATTCCCGTCCCTGGCACCGAAAGCCGCGTCTCTTCGCCCTGGAGACTAAGTCCCAACGTTATTTTTTGGCAGTTCCGCCCGGCTCAGGAAGCCACAAAAATCGCCTGGGAATATCGAATTTTCGTTTAGAATGTAGCTGGGTATGTCTAGTTTCATATTCGAGGAGAGCATTTTGATATTTATAATAATCATTTTTCTGTATTTTTCTAAATTCCCGTCCCTGGCACCGAAAGCCGCGTCTCTTCGCCCTGGAGACTAAGTCCCAACGTTTTTTTTGGCAGTTCCGCCCGGCTCAGGAAGCCACAAAAATCGCCTGAGAATATCGAATTTTCGTTTAGAATGTAGCTGGGTATGTCTAGTTTCATATTCGAGGAGAGCATTTTGATATTTATAATAATCATTTTTCTGTATTTTTCTAAATTCCCGTCCCTGGCACCGAAAGCCGCGTCTTTTCGCCCTGGAGACTAAGTCCCAACGTTTTTTTTGGCAGTTCCGCCCGGCTCAGGAAGCCACAAAAATCGCCTGAGAATATCGAATTTTCGTTTAGAATGTAGCTGGGTATGTCTAGTTTCATATTCGAGGAGAGCATTTTGATATTTATAATAATCATTTTTCTGTATTTTTCTAAATTCCCGTCCCTGGCACCGAAAGCCGCGTCTCTTCGCCCTGGAGACTAAGTCCCAACGTTTTTATTGGCAGTTCCGCCCGGCTCAGGAAGCCACAAAAATCGCCTGAGAATATCGAATTTTCGTTTAGAATGTAGCTGGGTATGTCTAGTTTCATATTCGAGGAGAGCATTTTGATATTTATAATAATCATTTTTCTGTATTTTTCTAAATTCCCGTCCCTGGCACCGAAAGCCGCGTCTCTTCGCCCTGGAGACTAAGTCCCAACGTTTTTTTTTGGCAGTTCCGCCCGGCTCAGGAAGCCACAAAAATCGCCTGAGAATATCGAATTTTCGTTTAGAATGTAGCTGGGTATGTCTAGTTTCATATTCGAGGAGAGCATTTTGATATTTATAATAATCATTTTTCTGTATTTTTCTAAATTCCCGTCCCTGGCACCGAAAGCCGCGTCTCTTCGCCCTGGAGACTAAGTCCCAACGTTTTTTTTGGCAGTTCCGCCCGGCTCAGGAAGCCACAAAAATCGCCTGAGAATATCGAATTTTCGTTTAGAATGTAGCTGGGTATGTCTAGTTTCATATTCGAGGAGAGCATTTTGATATTTATAATAATCATTTTTCTGTATTTTTCTAAATTCCCGTCCCTGGCACCGAAAGCCGCGTCTCTTCGCCCTGGAGACTAAGTCCCAACGTTTTTTTTGGCAGTTCCGCCCGGCTCAGGAAGCCACAAAAATCGCCTGAGAATATCGAATTTTCGTTTAGAATGTAGCTGGGTATGTCTAGTTTCATATTCGAGGAGAGCATTTTGATATTTATAATAATCATTTTTCTGTATTTTTCTAAATTCCCGTCCCTGGCACCGAAAGCCGCGTCTTTTCGCCCTGGAGACTAAGTCCCAACGTTTTTTTTGGCAGTTCCGCCCGGCTCAGGAAGCCACAAAAATCGCCTGAGAATATCGAATTTTCGTTTAGAATGTAGCTGGGTATGTCTAGTTTCATATTCGAGGAGAGCATTTTGATATTTATAATAATCATTTTTCTGTATTTTTCTAAATTCCCGTCCCTGGCACCGAAAGCCGCGTCTCTTCGCCCTGGAGACTAAGTCCCAACGTTTTTTTTTGGCAGTTCCGCCCGGCTCAGGAAGCCACAAAAATCGCCTGAGAATATCGAATTTTCGTTTAGAATGTAGCTGGGTATGTCTAGTTTCATATTCGAGGAGAGCATTTTGATATTTATAATAATCATTTTTCTGTATTTTTCTAAATTCCCGTCCCTGGCACCGAAAGCCGCGTCTTTTCGCCCTGGAGACTAAGTCCCAACGTTTTTTTTGGCAGTTCCGCCCGGCTCAGGAAGCCACAAAAATCGCCTGAGAATATCGAATTTTCGTTTAGAATGTAGCTGGGTATGTCTAGTTTCATATTCGAGGAGAGCATTTTGATATTTATAATAATCATTTTTCTGTATTTTTCTAAATTCCCGTCCCTGGCACCGAAAGCCGCGTCTTTTCGCCCTGGAGACTAAGTCCCAACGTTTTTTTTGGCAGTTCCGCCCGGCTCAGGAAGCCACAAAAATCGCCTGAGAATATCGAATTTTCGTTTAGAATGTAGCTGGGTATGTCTAGTTTCATATTCGAGGAGAGCATTTTGATATTTATAATAATCATTTTTCTGTATTTTTCTAAATTCCCGTCCCTGGCACCGAAAGCCGCGTCTCTTCGCCCTGGAGACTAAGTCCCAACGTTTTTTTTGGCAGTTCCGCCCGGCTCAGGAAGCCACAAAAATCGCCTGAGAATATCGAATTTTCGTTTAGAATGTAGCTGGGTATGTCTAGTTTCATATTCGAGGAGAGCATTTTGATATTTATAATAATCATTTTTCTGTATTTTTCTAAATTCCCGTCCCTGGCACCGAAAGCCGCGTCTTTTCGCCCTGGAGACTAAGTCCCAACGTTTTTTTTGGCAGTTCCGCCCGGCTCAGGAAGCCACAAAAATCGCCTGAGAATATCGAATTTTCGTTTAGAATGTAGCTGGGTATGTCTAGTTTCATATTCGAGGAGAGCATTTTGATATTTATAATAATCATTTTTCTGTATTTTTCTAAATTCCCGTCCCTGGCACCGAAAGCCGCGTCTCTTCGCCCTGGAGACTAAGTCCCAACGTTTTTTTTGGCAGTTCCGCCCGGCTCAGGAAGCCACAAAAATCGCCTGAGAATATCGAATTTTCGTTTAGAATGTAGCTGGGTATGTCTAGTTTCATATTCGAGGAGAGCATTTTGATATTTATAATAATCATTTTTCTGTATTTTTCTAAATTCCCGTCCCTGGCACCGAAAGCCGCGTCTCTTCGCCCTGGAGACTAAGTCCCAACGTTTTTTTTGGCAGTTCCGCCCGGCTCAGGAAGCCACAAAAATCGCCTGAGAATATCGAATTTTCGTTTAGAATGTAGCTGGGTATGTCTAGTTTCATATTCGAGGAGAGCATTTTGATATTTATAATAATCATTTTTCTGTATTTTTCTAAATTCCCGTCCCTGGCACCGAAAGCCGCGTCTTTTCGCCCTGGAGACTAAGTCCCAACGTTTTTTTTGGCAGTTCCGCCCGGCTCAGGAAGCCACAAAAATCGCCTGAGAATATCGAATTTTCGTTTAGAATGTAGCTGGGTATGTCTAGTTTCATATTCGAGGAGAGCATTTTGATATTTATAATAATCATTTTTCTGTATTTTTCTAAATTCCCGTCCCTGGCACCGAAAGCCGCGTCTCTTCGCCCTGGAGACTAAGTCCCAACGTTTTTTTTGGCAGTTCCGCCCGGCTCAGGAAGCCACAAAAATCGCCTGAGAATATCGAATTTTCGTTTAGAATGTAGCTGGGTATGTCTAGTTTCATATTCGAGGAGAGCATTTTGATATTTATAATAATCATTTTTCTGTATTTTTCTAAATTCCCGTCCCTGGCACCGAAAGCCGCGTCTTTTCGCCCTGGAGACTAAGTCCCAACGTTTTTTTTGGCAGTTCCGCCCGGCTCAGGAAGCCACAAAAATCGCCTGAGAATATCGAATTTTCGTTTAGAATGTAGCTGGGTATGTCTAGTTTCATATTCGAGGAGAGCATTTTGATATTTATAATAATCATTTTTCTGTATTTTTCTAAATTCCCGTCCCTGGCACCGAAAGCCGCGTCTCTTCGCCCTGGAGACTAAGTCCCAACGTTTTTTTTGGCAGTTCCGCCCGGCTCAGGAAGCCACAAAAATCGCCTGAGAATATCGAATTTTCGTTTAGAATGTAGCTGGGTATGTCTAGTTTCATATTCGAGGAGAGCATTTTGATATTTATAATAATCATTTTTCTGTATTTTTCTAAATTCCCGTCCCTGGCACCGAAAGCCGCGTCTTTTCGCCCTGGAGACTAAGTCCCAACGTTTTTTTTGGCAGTTCCGCCCGGCTCAGGAAGCCACAAAAATCGCCTGAGAATATCGAATTTTCGTTTAGAATGTAGCTGGGTATGTCTAGTTTCATATTCGAGGAGAGCATTTTGATATTTATAATAATTATTTTTCTGTATTTTTCTAAATTCCCGTCCCTGGCACCGAAAGCCGCGTCTCTTCGCCCTGGAGACTAAGTCCCAACGTTTTTTTTGGCAGTTCCGCCCGGCTCAGGAAGCCACAAAAATCGCCTGAGAATATCGAATTTTCGTTTAGAATGTAGCTGGGTATGTCTAGTTTCATATTCGAGGAGAGCATTTTGATATTTATAATAATTATTTTTCTGTATTTTTCTAAATTCCCGTCCCTGGCACCGAAAGCCGCGTCTTTTCGCCCTGGAGACTAAGTCCCAACGTTTTTTTTGGCAGTTCCGCCCGGCTCAGGAAGCCACAAAAATCGCCTGAGAATATCGAATTTTCGTTTAGAATGTAGCTGGGTATGTCTAGTTTCATATTCGAGGAGAGCATTTTGATATTTATAATAATTATTTTTCTGTATTTTTCTAAATTCCCGTCCCTGGCACCGAAAGCCGCGTCTTTTCGCCCTGGAGACTAAGTCCCAACGTTTTTTTTGGCAGTTCCGCCCGGCTCAGGAAGCCACAAAAATCGCCTGAGAATATCGAATTTTCGTTTAGAATGTAGCTGGGTATGTCTAGTTTCATATTCGAGGAGAGCATTTTGATATTTATAATAATTATTTTTCTGTATTTTTCTAAATTCCCGTCCCTGGCACCGAAAGCCGCGTCTCTTCGCCCTGGAGACTAAGTCCCAACGTTTTTTTTGGCAGTTCCGCCCGGCTCAGGAAGCCACAAAAATCGCCTGAGAATATCGAATTTTCGTTTAGAATGTAGCTGGGTATGTCTAGTTTCATATTCGAGGAGAGCATTTTGATATTTATAATAATTATTTTTCTGTATTTTTCTAAATTCCCGTCCCTGGCACCGAAAGCCGCGTCTCTTCGCCCTGGAGACTAAGTCCCAACGTTTTTTTTGGCAGTTCCGCCCGGCTCAGGAAGCCACAAAAATCGCCTGAGAATATCGAATTTTCGTTTAGAATGTAGCTGGGTATGTCTAGTTTCATATTCGAGGAGAGCATTTTGATATTTATAATAATTATTTTTCTGTATTTTTCTAAATTCCCGTCCCTGGCACCGAAAGCCGCGTCTCTTCGCCCTGGAGACTAAGTCCCAACGTTTTTTTTGGCAGTTCCGCCCGGCTCAGGAAGCCACAAAAATCGCCTGAGAATATCGAATTTTCGTTTAGAATGTAGCTGGGTATGTCTAGTTTCATATTCGAGGAGAGCATTTTGATATTTATAATAATTATTTTTCTGTATTTTTCTAAATTCCCGTCCCTGGCACCGAAAGCCGCGTCTCTTCGCCCTGGAGACTAAGTCCCAACGTTTTTTTTGGCAGTTCCGCCCGGCTCAGGAAGCCACAAAAATCGCCTGAGAATATCGAATTTTCGTTTAGAATGTAGCTGGGTATGTCTAGTTTCATATTCGAGGAGAGCATTTTGATATTTATAATAATTATTTTTCTGTATTTTTCTAAATTCCCGTCCCTGGCACCGAAAGCCGCGTCTTTTCGCCCTGGAGACTAAGTCCCAACGTTTTTTTTGGCAGTTCCGCCCGGCTCAGGAAGCCACAAAAATCGCCTGAGAATATCGAATTTTCGTTTAGAATGTAGCTGGGTATGTCTAGTTTCATATTCGAGGAGAGCATTTTGATATTTATAATAATTATTTTTCTGTATTTTTCTAAATTCCCGTCCCTGGCACCGAAAGCCGCGTCTCTTCGCCCTGGAGACTAAGTCCCAACGTTTTTTTTGGCAGTTCCGCCCGGCTCAGGAAGCCACAAAAATCGCCTGAGAATATCGAATTTTCGTTTAGAATGTAGCTGGGTATGTCTAGTTTCATATTCGAGGAGAGCATTTTGATATTTATAATAATTATTTTTCTGTATTTTTCTAAATTCCCGTCCCTGGCACCGAAAGCCGCGTCTCTTCGCCCTGGAGACTAAGTCCCAACGTTTTTTTTGGCAGTTCCGCCCGGCTCAGGAAGCCACAGAAATCGCCTGAGAATATCGAATTTTCGTTTAGAATGTAGCTGGGTATGTCTAGTTTCATATTCGAGGAGAGCATTTTGATATTTATAATAATTATTTTTCTGTATTTTTCTAAATTCCCGTCCCTGGCACCGAAAGCCGCGTCTCTTCGCCCTGGAGACTAAGTCCCAACGTTTTTTTTGGCAGTTCCGCCCGGCTCAGGAAGCCACAGAAATCGCCTGAGAATATCGAATTTTCGTTTAGAATGTAGCTGGGTATGTCTAGTTTCATATTCGAGGAGAGCATTTTGATATTTATAATAATTATTTTTCTGTATTTTTCTAAATTCCCGTCCCTGGCACCGAAAGCCGCGTCTCTTCGCCCTGGAGACTAAGTCCCAACGTTTTTTTTGGCAGTTCCGCCCGGCTCAGGAAGCCACAGAAATCGCCTGAGAATATCGAATTTTCGTTTAGAATGTAGCTGGGTATGTCTAGTTTCATATTCGAGGAGAGCATTTTGATATTTATAATAATTATTTTTCTGTATTTTTCTAAATTCCCGTCCCTGGCACCGAAAGCCGCGTCTCTTCGCCCTGGAGACTAAGTCCCAACGTTTTTTTTGGCAGTTCCGCCCGGCTCAGGAAGCCACAAAAATCGCCTGAGAATATCGAATTTTCGTTTAGAATGTAGCTGGGTATGTCTAGTTTCATATTCGAGGAGAGCATTTTGATATTTATAATAATTATTTTTCTGTATTTTTCTAAATTCCCGTCCCTGGCACCGAAAGCCGCGTCTCTTCGCCCTGGAGACTAAGTCCCAACGTTTTTTTTGGCAGTTCCGCCCGGCTCAGGAAGCCACAAAAATCGCCTGAGAATATCGAATTTTCGTTTAGAATGTAGCTGGGTATGTCTAGTTTCATATTCGAGGAGAGCATTTTGATATTTATAATAATTATTTTTCTGTATTTTTCTAAATTCCCGTCCCTGGCACCGAAAGCCGCGTCTCTTCGCCCTGGAGACTAAGTCCCAACGTTTTTTTTGGCAGTTCCGCCCGGCTCAGGAAGCCACAAAAATCGCCTGAGAATATCGAATTTTCGTTTAGAATGTAGCTGGGTATGTCTAGTTTCATATTCGAGGAGAGCATTTTGATATTTATAATAATTATTTTTCTGTATTTTTCTAAATTCCCGTCCCTGGCACCGAAAGCCGCGTCTCTTCGCCCTGGAGACTAAGTCCCAACGTTTTTTTTGGCAGTTCCGCCCGGCTCAGGAAGCCACAAAAATCGCCTGAGAATATCGAATTTTCGTTTAGAATGTAGCTGGGTATGTCTAGTTTCATATTCGAGGAGAGCATTTTGATATTTATAATAATTATTTTTCTGTATTTTTCTAAATTCCCGTCCCTGGCACCGAAAGCCGCGTCTCTTCGCCCTGGAGACTAAGTCCCAACGTTTTTTTTGGCAGTTCCGCCCGGCTCAGGAAGCCACAAAAATCGCCTGAGAATATCGAATTTTCGTTTAGAATGTAGCTGGGTATGTCTAGTTTCATATTCGAGGAGAGCATTTTGATATTTATAATAATTATTTTTCTGTATTTTTCTAAATTCCCGTCCCTGGCACCGAAAGCCGCGTCTCTTCGCCCTGGAGACTAAGTCCCAACGTTTTTTTTGGCAGTTCCGCCCGGCTCAGGAAGCCACAAAAATCGCCTGAGAATATCGAATTTTCGTTTAGAATGTAGCTGGGTATGTCTAGTTTCATATTCGAGGAGAGCATTTTGATATTTATAATAATTATTTTTCTGTATTTTTCTAAATTCCCGTCCCTGGCACCGAAAGCCGCGTCTCTTCGCCCTGGAGACTAAGTCCCAACGTTTTTTTTTGGCAGTTCCGCCCGGCTCAGGAAGCCACAAAAATCGCCTGAGAATATCGAATTTTCGTTTAGAATGTAGCTGGGTATGTCTAGTTTCATATTCGAGGAGAGCATTTTGATATTTATAATAATTATTTTTCTGTATTTTTCTAAATTCCCGTCCCTGGCACCGAAAGCCGCGTCTCTTCGCCCTGGAGACTAAGTCCCAACGTTTTTTTTGGCAGTTCCGCCCGGCTCAGGAAGCCACAAAAATCGCCTGAGAATATCGAATTTTCGTTTAGAATGTAGCTGGGTATGTCTAGTTTCATATTCGAGGAGAGCATTTTGATATTTATAATAATTATTTTTCTGTATTTTTCTAAATTCCCGTCCCTGGCACCGAAAGCCGCGTCTCTTCGCCCTGGAGACTAAGTCCCAACGTTTTTTTGGCAGTTCCGCCCGGCTCAGGAAGCCACAAAAATCGCCTGAGAATATCGAATTTTCGTTTAGAATGTAGCTGGGTATGTCTAGTTTCATATTCGAGGAGAGCATTTTGATATTTATAATAATTATTTTTCTGTATTTTTCTAAATTCCCGTCCCTGGCACCGAAAGCCGCGTCTTTTCGCCCTGGAGACTAAGTCCCAACGTTTTTTTTGGCAGTTCCGCCCGGCTCAGGAAGCCACAAAAATCGCCTGAGAATATCGAATTTTCGTTTAGAATGTAGCTGGGTATGTCTAGTTTCATATTCGAGGAGAGCATTTTGATATTTATAATAATTATTTTTCTGTATTTTTCTAAATTCCCGTCCCTGGCACCGAAAGCCGCGTCTCTTCGCCCTGGAGACTAAGTCCCAACGTTTTTTTTGGCAGTTCCGCCCGGCTCAGGAAGCCACAAAAATCGCCTGAGAATATCGAATTTTCGTTTAGAATGTAGCTGGGTATGTCTAGTTTCATATTCGAGGAGAGCATTTTGATATTTATAATAATTATTTTTCTGTATTTTTCTAAATTCCCGTCCCTGGCACCGAAAGCCGCGTCTCTTCGCCCTGGAGACTAAGTCCCAACGTTTTTTTTGGCAGTTCCGCCCGGCTCAGGAAGCCACAAAAATCGCCTGAGAATATCGAATTTTCGTTTAGAATGTAGCTGGGTATGTCTAGTTTCATATTCGAGGAGAGCATTTTGATATTTATAATAATTATTTTTCTGTATTTTTCTAAATTCCCGTCCCTGGCACCGAAAGCCGCGTCTCTTCGCCCTGGAGACTAAGTCCCAACGTTTTTTTTGGCAGTTCCGCCCGGCTCAGGAAGCCACAAAAATCGCCTGAGAATATCGAATTTTCGTTTAGAATGTAGCTGGGTATGTCTAGTTTCATATTCGAGGAGAGCATTTTGATATTTATAATAATTATTTTTCTGTATTTTTCTAAATTCCCGTCCCTGGCACCGAAAGCCGCGTCTCTTCGCCCTGGAGACTAAGTCCCAACGTTTTTTTTGGCAGTTCCGCCCGGCTCAGGAAGCCACAAAAATCGCCTGAGAATATCGAATTTTCGTTTAGAATGTAGCTGGGTATGTCTAGTTTCATATTCGAGGAGAGCATTTTGATATTTATAATAATTATTTTTCTGTATTTTTCTAAATTCCCGTCCCTGGCACCGAAAGCCGCGTCTCTTCGCCCTGGAGACTAAGTCCCAACGTTTTTTTTGGCAGTTCCGCCCGGCTCAGGAAGCCACAAAAATCGCCTGAGAATATCGAATTTTCGTTTAGAATGTAGCTGGGTATGTCTAGTTTCATATTCGAGGAGAGCATTTTGATATTTATAATAATTATTTTTCTGTATTTTTCTAAATTCCCGTCCCTGGCACCGAAAGCCGCGTCTCTTCGCCCTGGAGACTAAGTCCCAACGTTTTTTTTGGCAGTTCCGCCCGGCTCAGGAAGCCACAGAAATCGCCTGAGAATATCGAATTTTCGTTTAGAATGTAGCTGGGTATGTCTAGTTTCATATTCGAGGAGAGCATTTTGATATTTATAATAATTATTTTTCTGTATTTTTCTAAATTCCCGTCCCTGGCACCGAAAGCCGCGTCTCTTCGCCCTGGAGACTAAGTCCCAACGTTTTTTTTGGCAGTTCCGCCCGGCTCAGGAAGCCACAAAAATCGCCTGAGAATATCGAATTTTCGTTTAGAATGTAGCTGGGTATGTCTAGTTTCATATTCGAGGAGAGCATTTTGATATTTATAATAATTATTTTTCTGTATTTTTCTAAATTCCCGTCCCTGGCACCGAAAGCCGCGTCTCTTCGCCCTGGAGACTAAGTCCCAACGTTTTTCTTGGCAGTTCCGCCCGGCTCAGGAAGCCACAAAAATCGCCTGAGAATATCGAATTTTCGTTTAGAATGTAGCTGGGTATGTCTAGTTTCATATTCGAGGAGAGCATTTTGATATTTATAATAATTATTTTTCTGTATTTTTCTAAATTCCCGTCCCTGGCACCGAAAGCCGCGTCTCTTCGCCCTGGAGACTAAGTCCCAACGTTTTTTTTGGCAGTTCCGCCCGGCTCAGGAAGCCACAAAAATCGCCTGAGAATATCGAATTTTCGTTTAGAATGTAGCTGGGTATGTCTAGTTTCATATTCGAGGAGAGCATTTTGATATTTATAATAATTATTTTTCTGTATTTTTCTAAATTCCCGTCCCTGGCACCGAAAACCGCGTCTTTTTGCTCCGGAGATTTAAGCCCGAATGTCCCTGGGGCATCTGCGCCTGGTTCAGGAAAGCACAAAATTGCCTGAGGAGGTCCAGTCTCCACTATGGATACATGACGCTAGTCTGGGGGAGTATTTTTATATGTCATCTAATGCTGTTTTAGTGAGCTCTTAATTATTTCGCTCATTATAAATCTGACTATCTGGCGTGAACTAACTGCATGACCTGAAGTAGTTCCATGCCAAATTATGCAATTTTCAGTATCTCTTATTACACAAGGCCCGGGAAATTCGACTACCATCAAAAATCCCGGGCCCTCAGGCAATGATATACTTCAGGACTCTCGGGAGTTCGCACCCAGTTTTTTTTTCTCTAAGGTTCCACCAAGGCTCAAACATTATTATGGACATCTTATTTTATCTATCTGAGTTTTTTCCATTCGGTGGCGGTTGTGTATCACAATGCCGAATCAATTATCTGTAGAAGGTGAGGAAGAACCCGGGTGGGGAGATGATGTTTCATGTTTTACAAAGTAAAGACTGTGTCACAGGATTGACTGATATCTCCACCAGACGACTATACATATGCCGCCAAATGAGCTAGTCCAGACCCCATCGAAGAACCGACGGAGCGCGACATTTCTCATGCCGCGCTGCGCCCTAGGCCGTACACCCGCGCTAAGTGCGTGTACAGTCACTCGCAATATGAAGGACCCATTCGCCGATGCACTTTATGGGGCGGCGCTTATTCCACTCTGGCCAGGCGCACTTTATTTTGAGCGACAAGAAAGATAAAAGTTTATTTCATTCTCTCACGTCAAGAAATATGGTCCAGGCATAGGCAAATCCAAAACAGCCTCAAACTGCCTGGTCGAATGGGTCCTTCATATTGCGGGAGACTGTACATCCAGCTACAAGAACTGTAAGGAGGGAAAGTACGCGAGCGAGCTGGCTAGGAAACATCATTGAAAGAAAACCTGAGACTAGGACAAATAAAAATTGGGGGGACACTTAGGCTCCGCCTTAAGTGTATGACGCGATAGCGCAAGGCCGGGTCGTCAGCGCAGGGGTGGAGGAGGGCGGAAGGGCAGGGGTGGCGGAGGAAGGAAGGGAAGGGGTGGGGGTTGGGGGAATGGAGGGCTTGGAGGGGGTGGATGAGGGGAGGGGAGCTGGGGAGGGGGCCCTCCCACGGGGTCACGCCGCCGCCGACTGCTACTAAGGGAGGGCAAGGGGTGGAGGGCAGGGGAAAGGAGTGGGGGTCAGATAGGAGTAGTGGTGGAGGGGATGGGAGGTGTGGGGGGTAAGGGGAGGGGGATCCCATTCAACACCCGGGTCACGTGACCCGAGTGTTCAGGGAAGGGGAGGGGCCCGCCCACGAGGTCACGCCGGACGCGGTGACCCGGGTAACTCGACACGGGTCACGTGGCCTACGAAGTCACGCCGGACGCCGACTACTACTACGCCGGCTTTTCCGCTGAACGGGAGCCTTACGCTATCGCGTGAAATAACTCCCAGTCTCAGGTTTTCTTACAAGAACTTGCCTAGACCGATGATACTTCAGTCATTTTACCGCCCAAGCATTAGTATGCTGTGTTTTTTTTTCGAAGTGCACTTGCGTGGGCTTTTCTCCTGGCTTATGCGCTTCTCGTGTATGCCTTTTCTTTTTTGCTGGTAACCTACGGAACAAAACAAGTTTCCATCGATCTGTGATAATCCATAATGAAGGGTGTACACTTTTCCGACTGTTCTGACAAAGACGAAAACTCCCGAGTCACTGGGCTGTGGACGCGAATGCGACGTACACCCGTCGTCGATATAAATGTGAACGCCGGACCGCCGACTGCTCCGTACTATCAGCGCCATGATGCTGGGGCCCGTGGCGGCTTGCGCACCTTATCGCGCGCTACGCCGAGATTCAGCGTGTGAATCAGCTCAGCTCTGCTGCTGCTCCCTGAAGAAAGTGCGAGAATTGGGTAGGAGCCTTTCGGACGTTATCAGGAGGCACTGTGGTGACTTGATAAAGTAACTATTTGTTTTTTCCTTGAATGCGGTCGCATTTCTTTCGGCTCATTCGGCCACGCTCATTTTTGAAAAGTCGAAGTGGCTTCTGTCATGATACGCTCGAAATATTTTCTTTTGTAAAAATATTTATCGCTATTAGTGTTCACTCAATAATAAAGAAAGCATCTGAGTTTTGATGAACTATACCGAGCAACGTCGGCGCTTTTTCACGGGCCAAATGCAAACTATTTGCCGTCAATGACGTGTGCACAGCGCCCACAAAAAGTCGCACAATAGAAATCCACTTTCACGCTCTCTGCAGAGCGGAGCAGTAAAACCGAGGACAGTGTTCGATCCAAGCGCTTAATTTCGGTGAAGCGCCAAGCGCCGATAAGGCTCGATAGCCGCCACGCCCGCCGCGTCATGACGCGGATAGTACGGAGTGGTCGACGGACCGGCCTCTACCTTCATATTAACGACGGGTGTACGATATTTCGCAGAGGGTTATTTCTCATACGAAAGAGTTCCACAGCCCAGCAAACAAAGATGGTATCTCGCAGAAGGCTCTAATTTGAATGGCCCTATATACATTGGGGCCAATGTGCATGGTGTAGACCTTCGATCTTCTGTTAGTTGCCATCTTTATTTGGCTGTGGAGTGCATTTTGATCATGCGCAGTAGCTCTTCCCCCGAAATATCGTACTCCGCACCTGCGTTTACAGTCCAGTCGCTCGGAATTTTTCGCACCAGAGATAAGCGTTTGGAAGGTGTATAACACGAAACAAGTAGCAGGTTCGAGGAACAATGAAGATGTAGACGATAGGTTCTTTCCTTCTACGGACCTTTTGTTCGTTGTTGCAGATCTAATATCCCGAGGTATGATGGCACATCAGCTGTTAGCTGAGTAAGAAAAAGATAGAGAGATGTTTATTTCCCTTTTTTTAAGAAAATTGACTTAGTTGCTTAAGCGCGCTCAGTGCGCACACTGTCGATAGGGAAGGGGATCGGGAGAAAACGATGGAAAATATAGAAAGGTTGGGAGGTTTATAGATTAGGTTGGGAGGGATGTCTCAGCCGTCGTCCGCCCGTCGAGTCGCGTTCGATTCGTGTTCACCCCTAAGTTGGCAGTGCGGTGGAAGCTGCGTGCTTGTTGGACTAGTCAACTGTCGGCCTTGCACCACGTGACCACCCTGCTCTCCACATACCACGCGCCGAGAGCGAGTTCAGGCGATAAGAGGCAGGCCACTGATTGGTCTGGCAAAACGCAGCTTCCACCGCACTGTCAGCTTAGGGGCGAACGGAGTATAGTACGATCCAACGTTCAGAACGCACGGCCCCTCGAAGTTAGTAGATATGGAGCAACCTTAGAGCGAATAATAAATATGTTGCAACTGGGGTGGGCGGCAGTTGTGCTACAGAGTTAATGGAGAGCTTTAGCAGTTCGCTTTTTCGCCCTGATAACGGTACGATGCATGCCCAAGGCCGCCGGAGGGGAGAGGAGGTATCGTTATCGGGAAAAAAAACAATCTGCAGTGGAAGGCGGAGCTTCCACTGCACTCTTGAGCTGTCACCCACCATAGTGAGCTTGTTTACAAACAGACAAATAAATAGCTGACGTGCATATTCCACCGTATCACGGCCAAAGCTATAATTGTATCTTTTTAGCAACCACGCGCAATAAAAGCCCGGGGTAATCGCTTTGGATGACGCCTCGGCAGCTGCGCGAGCGCTCGTGCTGCGAGGATGCCAATCTACGCAGTCAGGGCTGCCGTCTCACGCTAGCGCAGCTTCCGTGGTTAGTCCATGTTAGCGTGAGACTGCGAAGTACTACTGAAAAGGTTGTGCGAGCGCGAGCGGCTAGCCTTGACAAACTCGACTGAAGTACTCTCTGCCCGAGCGCTCGCGCAGCCACCGAGGAGTGATTCAAAGGAAACGGCTCGGGCCTTTAGCATGCATGGCTAACAATAGTCCATGCTGAGGTGAGACAAAGTTTAGCCTGAGCCAAGGCGCCCTAAGCCAGAAGACCCTCTGTAACAGGCTCCAGTGATAAGAGAAAGCCCAGCCTGAAACAGAGCACTTTTAGCATCGTTTTACCTTATGTCCGATGCACTACCGCCGGTGCGAGGTAGGAAAACGCAGCGGATTCGGCTCGCGCTTCAATACTTCGTCTAACCTTAGCATGGGCTATTGTTGGTCGCGTGCTAAAAGCGCGAGCTATTTGCTTTCGACGACACCTCGGCGGCTGCACGAGGGCTCGTGTGGCTTGAACGCCAATCAAGGCTACCGTCTCGCGCTAGAGCGGCCTCTGGGGCCAGTCCATGCTAAGGTGAGACGAAGTATAGCTTTAACTTTGCTCGGTTTAAATTTGGCTTTTTAGCGATGGAGCAATAGTCTTGAGCGTTAGCGTATCACTTTAAAATGCACATTGGCTGCGGGAGAAGCAATTACACATTGCACGTCTGCGCTAGGCGCGCCCAGCTGTGACCTTGAGAGTTTCCGAGGTTCGGAGCTGTCTTGAGCGTGTTATCAGTGCTATGCCCTTACTGCATTACGATGTCTCCTCTCCGGATTCGAAGATAAGATTGGCGGTGCGGGCGGAAACAGAGGGCACATTGGAAATTGGAAAAGTGATTTCGCTCGGGGCTTAGGCGCCACATGTCGTCG
>JAZHYW010013936.1:0-21867 GCA_037355805.1 Ixodes ricinus | reverse complement strand
GGGCTGCTGTGCAGAGAGAAAACCGAAAAGTCATTTTCACTGGACAACAAAGAGCGAGCTGACCAGCAAGCGCAACTGTCTGCTCACCGTGTTGGGTGGCCTGTTGGATCCTCCCACAATCGTGACCGTAAGCAACTGGGGCCCAATGTTTGCGGTAGCAGCGGTCGCTGGGGGCTGCTGTGCAGAGAGAAAACCGAAAAGTCATTTTCACTGAACAACAAAGAGCGAGCTGACCAGCAAGTGCAACTGTCTGCTCACCGTGTTGGGTAGCCTCGTGGACCCCTTCACAGTCGTGAACATTGGCGAGGGGGGACCAACGCTTGCGGCAGCAGCTGTGGCTGGGGGCTGCTGTGCAGAGAAAAACCGAAGTCATTTTCACTGGACAACAAAGAGCGAGCTGACCAGCAAGCGCAACTGTCTGCTCACCGTGTTGGGTAGCCTCGTGGACCCTTGCACAATCGTGAACGTCGGCGAGGGGGACCAACGTTTGCGGCAGCAGCTGTGGCTGGGGGCTGCTGTGCAGAGAGAAAACCGAAAAGTCATTTTCATTAGACAACAAAGAGCGAGCTGACCAGCAAGCGCAACTGCCTGCTCACCGTGTTGGGTAGCCTCGTGGACCCTTGCTCAATTGTGAACGTCGGCGAGGGGGGACTAACGTTTGCGGCAGCAGCTGTGGCTGGGAACTGCTGTGCAGAGAGAAAAATGAAAAGTCATTTTCACTAGACAACAAAGAGCGAGCTGACAAGTTAGTGCAACTGTCTGCTCACCGTGTTGGGTAGCCTCGTGGACCATTCCACAGTCGTGAACATTGGCGAGGGGGGACCAACGTTTGCGGCAGCAGCTGTGGCTGGGGGCTGCTGTGCAGAGAGAAAACCGAAAAGTCATTTTCACTGGACAACAAAGAGCGAGCTGACCAGCAAGTGCAACTGTCTGCTCACCGTGTTGGGTAGCCTCGTGGACCCTTTTACAGTCGTGAACATCGGTGAAGGGGCCAAAGTCTGCAGCAGCAGCGGTCGCTGGGGGCTGCTGTGCAGAGAAAACCGAAAGTCAGTTTTACTGGACAACAAAGAGCGAGCTGACAAGTTAGTGCAACTGTCTGCTCACCGTGTTGGGTGGCCTGTTAGATCCTCCCACAATCGTGACTGTAGCAACTGGGGCCCAATGTTTGCGGCAGCAGCGGTTGCTGGGGCTGCTGTGCAGAGAAAACCGAAAAGTCATTTTCACTGGACAACAAAGAGCGAGCTGACCAGCAAGTGCAACTGTCTGCTCACCGTGTTGGGTAGCCTCGTGGACCCTTGCACAGTCGTGAACGTCGGCGAGGGGGGACCAACGTCTGCGGGAGCAGCTGTGGCTGGGGGCTGCTGTGCAGAGAGAAAACCGAAGTCATTTTCACTGGACAACAAAGAGCGAGCTGACCAGCAAGCGCAACTGTCTGCTCACCGTGTTGGGTAGCCTCGTGGACCCTTGCACAGTCGTGAATGTCGGCGAGGGGGGACCAACGTCTGCGGGAGCAGCTGTGGCTGGGGGCTGCTGTGCAGAGAGAAAACCGAAAAGTCATTTTCACTAGACAACAAAGAGCGAGCTGACCAGCAAGTGCAACTGTCTGCTCACCGTGTTGGGTAGCCTCGTGGACCCTTGCACAGTCGTGAATGTCGGCGAGGGGGGACCAACGTCTGCGGGAGCAGCTGTGGCTGGGGGCTGCTGTGCAGAGAGAAAACCGAAGTCATTTTCACTGGACAACAAAGAGCGAGCTGACCAGCAAGCGCAACTGTCTGCTCACCGTGTTGGGTAGCCTCGTGGACCCTTGCACAGTCGTGAATGTCGGCGAGGGGGACCAACGTCTGCGGGAGCAGCTGTGGCTGGGGGCTGCTGTGCAGAGAGAAAACCGAAAAGTCATTTTCACTAGATAACAAAGAGCGAGCTGACCGGCAAGCGCAACTGTCTGCTCACCGTGTTGGGTAGCCTCGTGGACCCTTTCACAGTCGTGACCGTCGGCGAGGGGGACCAACGTCTGCGGGAGCAGCGGTGGCTGGGGGCTGCTGTGCAGGGAGAAAACCGAAAAGTCATTTTCACTGGACAACAAAGAGTGAGCTGACAGTTAGTGCATGCTGGCGATTGCCGTGTCTGCTCACCATGCTGGGTGGCCGAGTGGTTCCCGAAGTAGTTGGCGGCTTCGGCCCAATGTTAGTAGCAGCAGTGTGTCGTGGTGACTGTTGTGCAGAGAAAAAGGTGGGCAAGCAATTAACAATGTGCAATATAGGGCAAGACGAGGGGCAAGTGCAAAGGTCTGTCCAACACGCTGGGTAGCAGAGTGGTTCTCAAAACAGTTGGTGCACAAGGACCGATGTTAGTGACAGCAGTGCACGCTGGCGACTGCTGTGCCAAGCAAAATATCAAAGTCATTTTCACTAGACAACGAAGCGAGCTGTGAAGTAAGTGCAACTGTCTGCTTACCACATTGGGTAGCTGAGTGGTTCCCAAAACAGTTCGTGAACAAGGGCCAATGTTAGTACCAGCCATGGATTCTGGCGCCTGCTATGCCATGAGAAAAGTGGGCAGTCAATTGACACCCTACAATGGGGGACAAGACGAGAGGCAAGTGGAAAGGTCTGCTTACCAGACCGGATAGCCGCGTGGCTGTCAACAGAGTTGGCGGCTGAGGCCCTACATTTGTGGCAGTGCTTGCCAGCGGTTTCTAACAGAGAGTAACAAAAAACTTATGTTATCCAGCATGCTTGAGCATTTGTGCCTCGTACAGGAAGAATTCAAACAGCTCAAATAAATTATTTAGAAGGGTACCCTCCAAGATAAGGACTCAACTTCAATATGTTTGTATTGCAACGTCCATGCACCTTACCTTGACTCCTTGAAAGCACGAGGACGAAGACCGCCGCGAGTTTTGGTCGAGCTTCTACAAAAAAAAAAAAGAAACATTACATAATCAAGCCTGTTACGCATACATGTAAGCTCTCGGCAATTGGTACCTGCAACTTGAGCGGTGGCACATACTCTCGTTCAAGCTGTCTGCGGCCTAGAACAACCTGCAGAAAATTCCACAGGTGTGATCAAAACAACCGAAAGTAGTTGATAAAAAAAACAAAAAAACAATAAGGAGGTTTGTATCTTTATTGACAAACGTTTCCTCGAAGCACGCTTCGTCGGCACTGCACTGCTCCAGCAAAATTGGTTGCGCGAACCGCACACTGTTGCGACGTTTCGTCGACAAATAATTAAACTCGCTGGAACTTGATTGGATAAGCGTTGACGTCACTGGCCTGGAATAAATCTAGCGGCATCTAGGGTAGGGTGCAGGGCTCGTAGGGACGAACTCAATGGAGCAGTGATTGACGATGAGAGTGGGAAGCGGCCGCCGTAGAAGCCGTAGCCTCGTGCCTGTGGGATCGTGGCGACACACTACGCCTCATTACAGACGGTTACTCAATCAGAGAAAGACGGAATTAGGAGCAATAAAACTTTGGTTGGGGATAGTTGGTTCATATCGATTAAAAGGTTAAAAGGACGAAAAAAGACACACACGTACGACACCTGCCCGTGTCGTACGCGTGTCTTTTCGTTCTGTTTGTTCGCGCCTATTAACCTTTTAATGGAATGAGGAGGCCGGCGGCCGAGGTAACCGCTCACCGCTCTCAGCGTCGCTCTGTCGATTGAGTCTCCCAAAGCCCTACCCCAATGCTACCAGTGACATTAACGCCACCAAAGAGTCAATATGCATGGCTATGGCGCGAAAAAGCTGTCGACGAACCGTCGCAAGCTGTGTTGATGAAATGAACAGGAGTTCGTTTCGAATCAATGAATTAATGCTGAAACCACGACCGACTTTGGCTGAAACATTGCAGCGTAAAACGACCTGTCGATGAAACGCCGCTCGATGAACCGATTGCTTAAAATGTATTTAAACGAATAGCCCATGCCGTGAAATGATGACATACCTTGCGGTGATATCCCAATCGGAGCATCGGCACTGGGTTGGAGGCGGTCCGCTTGCCGTCAACGAAGTGATCTGAGCACACCCTTGACGATGAGTTTGGGACAAAGCCCTCACGATTGACGTTCGCAATCCACTGTCGTCTTAACTCGGAATCCGTCGGGAACGCGTGAAGAAGAAAAATGTTGCAGCCACACTCGCATTGCGGCTTCTTGTGTTCATCGCACCACTTGGCACGGCTGCGCTTCCGTTTGGAAAAATTGTTACTACACCCGAACACGACGCAATGGTAGCCCGACGATCGACAATTTTCTGACATCTTTGCACGGTAAAGAGAAACTATTCAAAAGTAGCCCACGGACGAAGCAGCATGCTTTCGAAAAACGTGACGCGCTCAACGCGCTCGTCAACACCGTCAGTAGGCCTACTCGCCCATACCCTGCGCGGTTGCATACCCTGTGCCCGAGAGATGCACCGGGTGTTCGCTGGTTCGAGGATGCGAGTGGGTCAGTTGCGCGCTGGGTTTGAGGTTACACGAAAAAGGTCTATAGTAGTATGATGCCATCAATTAGTTTGGCGCAGATGGCCTCGTAGCCTGTGCCATAAATCCCAAAATCTATCAGCCATTTTTTGTGACTGGTGCTTCACAAAATTCAGGAAGCAAGTGACACTCACCTTTAATTTTACAGCAGGAATTCTATGCCTTGGAGGAAACGCCACATACCTAGATTATAATCATTTTTACACTGATGGCGCAAAGTCGTCAACGTTTGTTGGTGCGGCTGTATACTCGTCTCTTTTTCCAAAGTCCTCGCCTAAACACTCTTGCCAGTATTTTTACTGCCGAGCTGCCAGGGTCATGATGGCGCTTGACTATAAAAACTCAGAGTAAAACAAAGAAAGCCATCATCTTGTAGATTCAGAGCGTTGTTAGGCTATGTGTTCTGTTCTATCAACAAGAATCGGCTGACCCCTAACTGTGCCGATGCTAAGGTGCAGCAGGGCCTACCACAATGGGAACGATATTAGGTTTTGCTGGATTCACAGCCATGTAGACATTGCTGGCAACGAGGGTGCAGATAAACCGGCCGTCTCTTCATAAATCTTCCGGTGTCACATGTATGCATCCCCACCAAGACTTAAAATGCCTGCAAGACTTGCAGTCCTGCGATCGTGGCAATCTAGGTGGGATTCAGAAGTTAACAATAAACACTACATCACCATCAAGCCAGCCGTTGGTACCAAGGAAACATCACCTTGAAATAGATTCCACGAGGTCCTCCTATGCCACCTTAGAATTGGCCGCACCTACCTTACGCATAGCCACCTGCTTGCTGGTGGAGAACCTCCATCCTGTGAGCGCTGCGGTGAACTCCTTTGACTGTTCTTCATATTTTATTTCTTTGTCCTGGTCTTCGGCAGCAGCACAGATACCTTTTCTGATCCAATTTTCAAATATCACATTCCATTTCACCCTGCCTTGCTACTTGGTGAGCGACCACTGAGATTTCATTCAAACATCACTGATTTTGATTCTTCGAAAAATATCGGATTTTTAAGCAAATTATAGAACTATAACTTTGCTCCATAGTTTCCAATTTAGCTCTCCCTTTTCCTTCACCTACCTTGTTTGGCGCAGTATGGCCATTGCTGCTTTTGCGCCATTAAAACCATAAACAACCGTTTTTGATGCCCTCCACTCGCTCTCCCACCCTGGTACACGAGCGTCACAACGACTAGTCTCTGCTCGCTACGTCTGGCCGAGGATGAAAACCGATGTTGCATACTTCACTCGAACGTGTCAACACTGTCAACGAGCTAAGATCCACCGCCACACTGTCACACCCATAGGTACCTTCCAGTTACCCGACGCTCGATTCAGCAACGTCCATCTCGACATCGTCGGACCATTACCTCCATCTCAAGACTACCGTTACATCCTCACATGCGTAGACCGTTTCACCCGCTGGCCAGAGGCAATGCCCATGAAGGATATGACTGCAGAAACAGTCGCACAGACATTCATCTCCATGTGGATCAGCCGTTTCGGTGTACCAACAACAGTGACAACAGATCGAGGGAGACAATTTGAAAGTCACCTATTTCGCAAGTTGTCAGGCCTCCTCGGTATACACCACATCAAAACAACGGCATACCACCCTTCATCCAATGGTCTCGTGGAGCGATTCCACCGACAAATGAAAGCTGCCATTCGAGCACATGGCTCATCAAGCTCCTGGACCGAAGTCCTACCACCAGTGCTCTTGGGCATCCGCACGTCCCTGCGTGAAGAACTAAAGTGCAGCGCCGCTGAATTGGTGTACGGTTCTACCCTTCGATTACCCGGCGAATTTTTTCACAGCACCCATAACGCAAGCGACACAGACTGCGAGAGCTACACAAACCGATTAAGGTCACTTCTACAAAATCTGCAACCAACCGCACCCAGAATACAATCACGCAAGGTCTTCGTAAGCCGTGACCTCGAACGCTGCAGTCATGTGTTCGTGCGAAACGACACCGTCAGACGCCCACTACAGTGCCCCTACGATGGACCTTATCCGGTGCTTGAACGAAATGAAAAGACATTCACCCTGGCCATCAGAGGTCGCAAGGAAGTCGTATCGCTAGACCGTATCAAGCCAGCACATCTACCCAACACATCCTTAGAAGACATTTCAGGAAAGGTTTTTGCTACACTTGCTACAACACCGTCAACACCGCTCGTCTCACCGACCTCCTCGCTAGGGGGGAACCTTGTAGCGACTGGCAACAAGGCGCCGAAGAAAAAGACAAAGGCGCGCGTGAAGGGCGGCTCGAGGTTCCAACTGCCGGTTCGACTTAGAGCCACTAAATGAGCTGCGCTTAGGAGGTATTGGCACTCGTTCCCCGACATTGTTATGGGCGCCGCCATATTGGGAGCTGTGCGAGCAGACGCAACTGCAGATCGTCATGATTCAAAAGTGCGACTTCTCAGCCAGTTCGGTGTTAGGAAGCTCATGTAATATTTCTTCTCTGTCGCGGACTGTTTAAACGCGGGACGGAAAAGCGTTTCTTGTGATTCCAGATAGAAGCTTCAGATAACTGGCAACCATGATTTTAAGCCACAATATGGCCAAGTGTCGTTACTCTGAAGCTTAGCTTATTCAGTAAGCTCTCAAAGTTCGAGCGGACTCCGGCACCGCCGGCGCAGTTACAAACGCCTCAGATTTGAGTATGTAAATATTGTAAAATAAATTGGTTGAAGGATCGTAACCCGTTCACAACATTTGAGCCCGTACATCAAATCAGAAACACCCGTGACGAGAAACACATATCATATCAAGAAACACAAAACCTTACATTCAAAATAAAATTATATAAATTATATGGCTTGAAGCGAAGGGTTAACAATTGGGCTAGTCGGTAATTCATGACAGCGAAATTCAGTTCAAAAGACGAGGTCAAGAGTGGGACACAAACACTTCGCCGTGTTTCTGTCCCACTCTTGTCCTCGTTTTCGCGTGGAATTTGTTGTCAAGGAAGGCAACTTAAGAACTGGTGCTGAGAACGCTAATTAAATCGCTAAACAGCGACGATGCGAAAGCGATACACAGATTCAGATAAATCTTTAAACTTATGACGCAAAAAAAGCCTCAGCTTAAGTTTTCCATTGATGAAACAGTCATGTTTCCAGACTGTTTAGTTTCGACAGTTCGCGAGAAAAGAGGCGCCGGCGTGAAAGCGAAAAAGAAATCAAGAGCACTATCGTCACTCCAAGGTAGTTTTATCGGTTATGGCTCGAAAGAGAAAGCCGAAGCCAGCCAGCCGGTCATATCACTCGCTACCATCACATTTAAGCGTTAAGCAAGTCGAATACTGTGTAAGCGGTATCAATAGTCACTTACTGGACGACCGGACACCTATAGAATGTTCTACAAGCATGCTGCAGAAATATTCTCACCTTTAATTGCATCCATACGTTGAAGTGTCTCCAGTCGCAGTTCCGGCGGTTCCAGCCGTAACTGAGAGCAGCCATCTTTAATAAGAACGGGGATTGGCTACGACTTACGCCTGTCCTTTCTATAAAGATTTGCTGTAGTTTCGATTCCGGTATCTTGGTTGGCGGCTCGTTTGCATTTATCTTGCTTTGCGTTTCGTCAAATTTGTTTCTAATATAGGGTTCTAAGTTAAAGCTTAGTTAAAGTTAAGGTGAAAGATAGAAGAAAGGACTGTTTGTATCACTATTCCACTTAAACTTGTAGTTTTACAAAGCGGTTTTTATTTTTATTTTTTTTGCTTTGTTTAAATGCAGCTTTTTCATCGTTTAAGTGGCACAACACTAGTAACTAAACCGACGGCTTGTATTGAGGATTTTCTGTTCTACGCTCTCGCCTGCGTGGTTTAACAACCATTTAATGTAAGGGATTGTACCATTCTATATTCACTAATCCAAACGATTTTTATTTTCCGCGATAAAAACAATTTCAAATCTTTGGCAAGTGCCTAAAAATCGCTTTGTTTAGTTTATAAAACAACTTAATAAACAGAGAACCCCATACTGCTGTGATCTGTCTGTTGTCTTCAATATAATAGTAAGATGTTTCTCTATATATTTTGACATGCTATTATCTGTCCGACATTTTCGGATATAAATACACCGAAGAACGAATCATAAAGTTAAACGCCTGAACATATAAGCCACGCCCTATGTTTCAGAAGCTGTGAGTGCTGTTAGAAGATTCATGTGGTAATACTTCAACTCAAAACCATTTTAAGATGAACATCCAGCTGCCTCCCTGACCTCACAAGTTATTTTACTAAACTATATTTTCTAGTTACTTTTATTATGTTTAATCGTATTCATTGCTCTAGTTTTTTTATGTGCCTTAAAACATCACGCTGTAGAAAAGTTACCTTGAAATATTTGCCGGCAATCATACTGAAATTGTCGTTGTTTTTTAGGTAAATCCAGTTCGATTTTAGTTAATGTTGGAATCTACAGTTCGGTTTACGAAAAATTCAATACTTTTGACGAGTTAATATTCCCTTGTTCCGTTTTAGAAGTCGCGTTAAAATCTAAAACTCGTGAATATGAATCTGCATTTTTACTCTTATCTACAAATCAAAATGAGCGAGGCTTTATTTTTATTTATTTTGTATCGCAGAAACAAGGAACATGACATTTCAGCCATGGGAATCTATACCCAATCCTATAAGTATACACCTTAACTAAGTGAACTTGCATTACTCGTTTATTTTATTTATTACTCAAGCTATATATATACACCATCTGGCGGCTGTAGCGTCATGCCGCTGCGGTGGCGCTGCTGACCACAGAGCGGATACGCGGACAATTTACCTCGAGCGAATATGGTTTTTGCGGATGCGCGGTGACCTCACCTGGTGTGGGCAAACGCGGGCATGTTTGTAAAAAAGGCACGTTGGCTTATATAGTGCATTTAGATGTGTGTCATTCTGACTAGCTCTTATGCCCGTGAAAAGCAGAATACAGGTAACGTTGACATTCCAGATTTCGAGTATGTCTATACTCGGGTCTATATTAAGTCCGACCACTGCCAACTGTGAGGTTAACCCGGGCCGAGTAGACCCGGAAGAAATTCAACCTCTCCAGTTTCTTCACAAGTCCCCGGACGGAAGAACAGTGCGGCGCCACCGAGTTCTTGAGACTTGGTCTCGCCGTCCTCGCCTCGTGGCGTTTCCTGCCGAACGACCGCAGCTTGGAGTTCAAAGGTATACTGCGCCGCATCGGGACTCCGCAGAGAACGCAGGGTAATGGGGAGAGAAAAATAACGAGGCCTTCTCTTTCTGGGGATGTAGGAGAAATGAGGTACCGTCGAGTACCTTTCTTTCTTTCTTTCTTTATTGATACTGTCAATCTCTTGCGAGATCGTAACAGGAGTGGTACATTGAAACACTTTCAAGCAGGATGCACTTGCTGCGACAACAGAAAACAAAAATCTGAATATGTGGTAGCATTTACAACGTCAGGTGGTAGGCTGTTCCAATCGATGATTGTACGAGGAAAGAAGGAGAACTTAAATGTATCGTTTTTATATTTATATGGCTTTATTGTTTTGCTATGTGTATATCTGGTAGACCTGGGGCGAAAAAAGTTATATATTTATCTTTCTCTATTCCAAGCTCGTCATTGGCGATAAGGTAGAAGAAATTTAAGGCGGTTTATTCTCCTTCTTTCCTGTAGAGTTTCCAGGCCTGCGTCATTACAGAGTTTTGTTGGAGATACATATGAGGAGTACATATTATACACAAAGCGCACTGCTAGTCTTTGAATTCGCTCAAGTTCTGAAATACAAGATAAGGTATGTGGATCCCAAATGACGCTTCCATATTCTAGCACTGGCCGAACAAGAGTTTTATACAGTAGTAGTTTTGTATCACAGGAGGCCTGCCTCATATACCTACGCAAGAAACCCAGCTTACGCATTGCTTTACTAGCGGTTTGATTGATATGAACATTCCATTTAAGATCAGACGTTATTGTCAACCCCAGATATTTATATGAATTTACTCTCTGAAGGCTACGGTTCCCAATCGAATAATTAAAAGTGATAGGCTCCTTTTTTCGAGTAATTGACATACATACAGTCTTTGATAAATTTAGTGACATTTTCCAGTCATCACACCATCTAGACAGTTTTTCTAACGAGGAGTTTAGTACTTCACAGTCCGCAGAACTTTTGATTTCTCTAAAAATAACACAATCATCCGCAAACAGTCGGATCTTTACTGGAATTCCAGAAACAATATCATTCACGAATATTAAAAACAACAAAGGCCCCAGGACCGATCCCTGTGGGACGCCAGAGGTTACGTGTGTGGTACCGGAGCATGCGGTGTCAACTTGAACAAACTGCTGTCTCAGAGATAAGTAACTTTCAAGCCACTTCAAGATAGCAGGATTATCTAAAACTGGTGACAGCTTTATCAGTAACTTTTCGTGCGATACGCGATCGAACGCTTTCGAAAAATCTAAGTAAATCACATCAGTTTGCCCCCTTACATTAATCACAGATGCAAATTCATGCACAGTTTCTGTCAGTTGGGTAATGGTAGATACTTTTTGGCGAAAACCATGTTGAAAACTAGTAAAAAAATTATTTTGTTCAAGATATGTCGATATGTGTTTAAACACCACATGCTCCAACACCTTACTGCACGTACTAAGCAGAGAAATAGGCCTATAATTGGAAACTGATCTTGAGTCGCCAGACTTTAAAATTGGGATAACCTTTGCGACTTTCCATTTGGAGGGTACCGTGGACGTCTCCAGAGATTTTCTGAATATCAAAACCAAGTACTTGGCGCTCCATTCCGCGTATCTTCTGAGAAAGGCATTAGGAATGTTGTCTGGCCCAGCTGCCTTTTTAACGTCAAGATTCAGTAGATAATTCACTATACCCTCCTCAGAAATCGTTATATCCGGCAAAGCATTTCTACTATGTGCACTGTTTCCCGGCACAGCCGCCAGGACCGACCCTCGATTGTTGTCAAGGCTGAAGACCGACGTGAAGTAGTTATTAAGAGTATCAGCAATGCCCTTAGGGTCGTCCACAATGTCGTTATCAATATGCAACTCGTTTACCTTAGACTTTGAGGGCGATATAAACCTCCAAAACTTCTCAGGCGAAGACTGGAGAAAAGAAGATAAGGTCACATCATAGAAGCGATGTTTCGCCTCTCTAATGTTTTCCTTAAGCTCATGGTCCAACTGCTTCACGTGGCTTCCATCCTTCGATCGCTTACGGAGTCTACGGAGTTTACGGCGCTTTTGGATTATTTCCCTATTAATCCACGGATTTTTTTTGTTGGCAATCTTTACTCTTTTTGGTATGAATTTGTTGATGCAGTCGAGAACGACATTTTCGAAGAAGTTCCAGAAAAAGTTCACGTCGTACTCTGGCACTTCGTAAGCACTAAGAAAATCGCTAAAACAGAAGGCTAACGAGTCAATAATAGCAACGTCATCAGCTTTAGAGAAGTCCAAGTATTCGTTACGTCTTTCTATGTTGCGTGTTTCATTCATTAAAGACAAAGTAAGTAATACCATCTGATGGTCTGAAATGCCTTCCACTACTTCAATGCACTGTATTCGTTCAAGCAAGTTCTGGGAAAGAAATACCAAATCCAGTATCGAGCCTTTTTCTTCAAAAAGTCTTGTGGGGGAGCGTACAATTTGATTTAGATTATGACAAAAAGATAGCTCTAATAGTGTTTGCGATATCTGGCACGAAGACCAACTGTTCTCCCAGTCAATGTCTGGTAGATTAAAATCGCCAGCAAAAATAACTCTAGAGTTCGCGTGTACATTCTCTAAAAGATAGTCTTTTATTTTTTCGAACACATTTCCGCTGCTAGGTGGTCTATAAAAAGCACCGATGATAAGGGATGTAGAAAAAATGTTCACACGAACCCATAAAATTTCTACGCCATCAATATCTGGCATTCGGTTATAGTGCAGAATAGAAGCTGGTTTAGCCGCATGTTCTTAAAAGAGCTGCCGTGCCCACAGGTAGGCCGTTTGTCCGTCTTCGGTTTTATTGCTGCTGGTTCCGTCGATGTTGATGACGTCGGTGCACTGGCTGCGATGACCGCCAGGTGTAGATGTGACGGACGGTTGGATGATGACGGTGCGAAGATCGGAGCAGCCACCGAATCCGCAGAAACCACCGGGCCGGAAAAAAGACTTCGGTCGCAGCAGCACAAACTGCATCAGGAATTAGAACGGGTTTAGCCGCATGTTATTCGCTAAAGCTGCCGTGCCCACTGGCAGGTTTTTGGTCCGTCTTCGGTTTTGCAGCTGCTGGTTCCGTCGATGTTGATGACGTCGGTGCACTGGCCGCGAAGACCGCCAGGTGTAGATGTGGAACGGCGTTGGACGATGACGGTGCGAAGATCGAGAGCAGCCACCAAATCAGCAGAAACCACCGGGCCGGAAAAAGACTCCCGCCGCAGCAGCACAAACTGCATGAAGAATAGAAGCGGGTTTAGCCGCATGTTCTTGACAGAGCTGCTGTGCCCACCGAAGAAGATGCGGATGTGTCGAATACGCGAAACCCCGAAAGGTATGACGGCAGTCAAGAAATACGGAGAGAAGACCGGCTGGGGACACCTGCGAGTCAGCAGCCAACGACGGGACCGCTCATCGCCTGCCCATTTTTCAAAGCAACGACTGGGGTGTGAGCCAGCACACCGACGAACATTATGAATATAATATAATGTTCAAAAAAGCAGCCTGGTCTGTGCGCTCCGAATTCCTAAACTCAGGGTGAACCCACAGTATCGGTCGCCTGTAACAGAAAGCCACGATCCCACGAAGCCAGTCAAGTAGAACCAAACGTGCATCGTCATGTCACTCGTCATCTTCGTGTGTTTGCTCTTTCCCTACAGGGGACTAATCAAGCCCCAGAAAGCCTCGCTGCGCCCAGATTGGTCAAGCCGATGATTGCAAACGCTGCAAATACTGACGAGTGCAACGACAGTACTATTGTTTGTTGGCTTCATCAAATCTTCGTGTTTCAGATTAATGCCGCAGTCAGCATTAATCTGAAACTGCTCTACATTGTTTTCAACAACCAAGCTCCAAACACCCTTAAACCCCTGGTGGCATCATGGGACGTACCCTCATTACTTAACCCCTTCCTTGCACCCCTCCTAACACCCTTCTTACACCCTTTCATTAGTTAAGGTGTAAATAGGATGTTCTAGCGATGTCAAACACCCTTCTAAAACCCTTCATGATAAAAACGAGGGTGTTAGAAGGATGTTTTGAGTTCCATTACACATTTAAAGGTGTAAAAAATATTAGTGTGTGGCGGCGCGCCTGTCACAATCAGACATGCTTGCAGTTAAGATGGCGCCTCAGCGATCCAGGAAGCCGTTCGAAAATACGGCCAGTGAAGACAATAGCGGCGGTTGCTCGGCAATCCCAGTCTTGCCGGAGGCAATAGGTTAAACAGAACGACGCATACGTGGTCGTAGAACGTCAGGATGCCCTGCGTCAGCATCCTCGTCGCCAAACAGTATGTTAAGGCAGCCTAGGCAATGACCACTTCGAGTGGGGTTTATGTCAGACTATTTATCTCCAAGTTCGAGCCATGTACGTCACTCAGCTCGTGTCGTGTGCTAAGGTCGTCCTCGTTAGGACTAGGAAAAGAAGAGAAAGAAAATAAAGTGAATTAGAACATAACACGACCCAGGTGACGGTCCCTGTGAAGCCTAAAAAGAATAGAAAGACGGAGAAGGAGCCCTGCCGTGTAGGGTAGTTTATCTTCAGATGCGTCTACAAGGATGCGCAAGAGCTGCTATATTGGGCAGGAGATCGAACTATAGGGGGCGTTTTATCGAGCTTGTTGTCCCCACAGCCTGGTGTTTACTAACACAGCATAACAAGGAAAACGAACCTCGCCTAGCACGGTCTGGGCACGAGCGCTTCGCTCTGATCAGTGCTTTGGTCGCACGAGGAGCGGCCTTCGAATCGTCACCTTCGATTTCTCCGATCAAAAACAAAGAAGAAAATACGGTTTGTTGTACCCACAACTGAAGCGTGCCGCTAGAGGCGTGAGTGTTCGATCTCCTCCCCAATAGTCGTAAGGGCGGCTTTATAAGTTTCGTTTGTGTTTGCGTGAGCACGCAGTAGAGAGAGCCAGCAATGGCGTATGGTTGGCCTGACACAGGTCCCCAAATTCGCAGATCAGGCTCCAAACTAACCTCTGCGAAGAATAGCAATCTCGATGGTGAAGAATGCACGTTGCATAAGCACTGTGAGCTGAGACTGCAGCCAGTGCCATAACCACGAGAGCTCAGGAGGTCGCTGTCTTTGAAGCGTTGTTCCCCAGAACCATGGTACACTCGCGCTAGAAATACATGTCTCAAAGCCAGGAGCCCATACTAGCTCCCGCTTGTAGCTTTGGCTGCAGTCTCAGCTAATGGGCGTTCTCCTCCAAGTCACATTCAGGACTAAGAACTTCCACGAGACAGCCATACTGCCGCGAATTGGCGCTGCTTCTTAGCAGCTCATGACGTGACGGCATTCTAATGAGCTTCCACAGACCACCACCAGACGCACGTTTGAAATCTGTTCATCCGTTTTAAAATTAGTTTTCTTGAATTATCTGCCTACAGCCCAAGAAGCACTAGTCTAAGCTAGTGTTTCTGGGCGGCCGGCAACACTATGGACCACATCTGAACAGAGAATTAAAAGTGCAAACATTTTGTTTCCAGTACCCTAAAGGGGAACTCCGCCGATTTTCGAGCTACCTAATCCAAAGGGATAATCTGAATGCGGATGGCTTCCTGATTCCGGAATGCTATCTCGTTCTCCCAGATTCACTCTAGTTAATTAAAAAAGTGATATTTTGTTTGCTGCCAGAAACCGAAACATCGTTCTCCCTAGTTTTTCCCCAGTGATCCTCGCCACCCAAGCGTGACCCGGGAGGGCAGCGAGGCGCGCGGCCGGCAATCCGGTACTCTCGCGCCCGCCTTTCTCGCGTCTAACAGCGAGAAAACCTGGGCGTTCGTGCTATTTGAAGTATATCATTATTTATATTTGCACAAAAGTATGACCTTTGCCTACATGCTAAACTATAAAAAGGTAAAAAAACACGAAAAAACCAGGAACAATTGGAATTTTGATAAAACCGTTTTTGCAAATCGGTACGCTCAAGCGGCGGCTCGCTAGTTTTGTGATATCGCTAGCAAATCCGTTCTCTTTTATTAGAAGATGGCTGGTGAAGAAAGGTCGAACAGTCACGCAACACGTTTTTAGCAAATCGCAGAAGCACCGGAGAAAATTCTCGGAATGTGGGTACAGATGCCCCACACGCTCGTATACCCTGAAGGAACGTGCCATTTACTTTAGACTTACTTGAGAAAAGTTACTGTTGCAGGCGCCGGCACCTGTAGCTAGGCTCTTGTGGCATGAATATGTTCCTTGGTGCTTAAGTAATCTAGCAAAAGATTGATAAATCATTTCTGAAAAGCGCTTCTGGTCGATGCCATTTTCAGCGTTCGTGCGTGTGGAGCGTACGTTGCTCGCTTTCCAAAGCGACGAACATGTGCGTGCTGGGCTGGGACCTAACACATGTGGCTTGTGATTCTCGTAGACAATGAAATGTATAGAATGGAATGAATTGCATTCGTGTAGATCAGATGGCAGGTTACTGGCCATGAAGATCGCGGTAAAATGACAAACGAGCTGCAACCTACCAAGCCAAACATTATAGTGCAATGGAACGCGTATAAGATACACAAATACACTGTTCATCTTCAAATAAAGAATCTTTGTAAAGATACAATAATACGTAAGGTACAGAAAGACGCCATAAAACTTCTAATTTAAAATAAGTTAACAAAGTTACTTAAACAAAAGGGTACCCTATCTTTTTTATTTTATTCTTTTACTTTTTGAGTGGGATGCAACGCTTTCAAACACCCACCCACGAGTGCACATGGGAAGGTGGTAACTCTATATAAGGTTTTTTATAATTAAGTTTTGGTCCAGCGCAGTTTGCATCAGCTGTACATTTGCATTCCTCTACTCAACATTAATATTTTATGATTAAAAAAACGTTTCAGCCCCATATAAAATTTCTTCGCAATAGAATAAATTAAAGACGTTTTCGTCACTTCTTTGCACAAAGTGATTGCTCGCCAGCCATTTCACGAACCAGGCAAAGGGTCTATTGTATATTAATGGAGTTCAACACCTCCTTCATAAGCCTCTGTAATAGCAGACAGGAATAGCAATATATCGAAAGTCACGTCTAAATTCAGACTTGAACTTTGTTTAGGCGTTTCAGTTCTCGTCTTCAATATCAGAGAGGGATTCGCAGCCCTGATTCCGCCGTGTACACATCCCTCCTGTATTCTTGCAGTCGCTGCCACCTGGAAAGGCGATTCTCATCCCTGCAAGCCCAGCACGCGCCAACTGCCCTCTGACGTCATCACTGTCGCATCAGCAGCACGCCGAGGAAGCAATCACCAAGACCATCGCCACGTCACCACCGCCAGAGGCAGCACGTGACCAACAGGACAAAAGCCGTCAACGCAAGCACCACAGCGGGATTCGCAGCCCTGATTCCGCCGTGTACACATCCCTCCTGTATTCTTGCAGGTAGGCCCAAAAGCCACTAGGGTACTCCGTTTCTATCTTTGTTGGCTGCGAATCCCACCTTTGCCTTGTGTCTTTGTTGGTCGTTAGTCGGGGTGTTTTGGAATGGGTACCGACATTGTGATTTACCGGGCACGGATCGGTTCGTTCCTCCCTAACAAAAGAAAGCGAACCTTATCTTCCGCAAAGATGCGCTTTCTGAACGTGTCTGCCATATGGCTGCCTGGATCGCTGAAGCTGTTCACGATAGCAACCGTCATGTTTCTTTTGCTGGCAACCGCAGGAGACGTTGAAATGAACCCAGGCCCCGTTACGAATGCTGAAAAAATAGACAGACTTCAAAGCGCGATAGACAGTCTGATCGTGAACTCAAACCAAAATCAAGAAACGAATACTTTGAAACTTGACCAGATAAACAACGGCATCGCTGCCCTGGGTGCACGCGTCACGAACCTTGAAAAACAGGTGCAGGAAGTTGCGAGTATGAAGGAAAACCTAAACACTGTTAAAGAAACCGTGGCCTCCGTTCAACATGAAACTTTAGCCTTACGCGAACAAGTCGAGGCACTTGGTGACACGATAGATGACTTTGAAAATCGAATGCGAAGAAATAACTTAATCTTTAAAGGTCTTCCGGAAACAGAAAATGAAACTTGGGACGTCACAGAAAGGATTGTAACTAACTTCGTGAAGGATCACCTCGCAATCGACTTGGGCACCGTAGAAAGAGCACATCGTCTGGGCCGAAAACGAATTGGAATAAATCGCCCAATCATCGTCAAGTTGCTTAGTTTCAAAAGCAAGGACGAAGTTCTTCACAACGCCTTCAAACTGAAAAATGTGGTAACGCCCAAGGTTCAAATATCCGAAGACTTTTCACGTAAGGTTCAATTTGCAAGAAAAAAGCTGTGGGATTTTGCCTCCCAATTCAGAGAATGCAACACCCGCTATAGGATGCGTTTTGATAAATTGTATGTTAACAACTTGACCTATGTTTATGACCACGCAAGTGGATCGGTGGTTTCTGTTCGTGGCCCCGAAGAAACGATGCCACAAGAATGACATATTAAAAGAAAGCCTTTTTATCGCCCAGCCACTGTCGCCAACTTTTCATTTCTTATCGCAAATTTTCGCAGCATCTTATCAAAGCAGGATGAATTTGAAAGTATTACGTCTTCCAGCGAACCTGATATAATTCTTGGCACCGAAACTTGGCTAACGTCTGATATAAGCAACTCTGAACTTTTACTGAGCAAACGGTATGTTATTTATCGCAACGACCGTAAAACCGCAAGAGGTGGCGGTGTTCTCATTGCCGCAAAAAAAGATATTTCTTGCTCAGAAATACAAATAAGTTCTAACCTTGAACTTTTATGGATTCAGGTGCAGTTGGATTTTTGTTCAGTGATCATAGGTGTTTGTTATCGTCCTCCCAATACTGACCAAACTGATTTCAATGACTCGCTGCATAATTGCCTTGGTGAGTTAATGGTAAATTTTCCCAATCACTACATGGTTCTCGGTGGTGATTTTAATTACCCTGGTATAGATTGGGCAACATTAAAACCTATTTCGAATTGTAATAATCCTAGCCAATGCCGCGATTTTTTATCTCTCTTGGAAGCGTACGCGCTTCATCAAATCATCACGTCGGCGACTCGCGACCGAGCCATCTTGGATCTGTTCATTATCTCGAGCCCAGAATGTGTAAAATCATTCGCCATTATGGAAAGCATTAGCGATCATTCTATTATACATGTCGAAACGTCATTTTGCTCACGACGCTCTAAAAAGATAAAGAAACCGATTTTCGCCTACTCACGCACGGATATCGTAAGTTTATCGTCAGCCATGGACGAATTTGAGAGTGAATTTGCTGCCTCATACACGGAGCGTTCTACCAATGAAAACTGGCTTATCATAAGAAAAACACTCGGTGAAATGCTTTCAACTTTCGTCCCTCGATTCACGGTGGCAACCGAGGATTTGTCACCGTGGTTTACAAATAGCTTAAGGCGCGAACTAAACAAGAAAAAAGATTATTCGCCAAGGCTAAACGAACGGATAATCCTGTTGACTGGACATCTTACAATACCTTCTCAAAACAATGTAAAATAAATGTAAAAAATGCTAAAAAACACTTTTTTTCTGTGACCCTTCCCGGCATGCTTTCATCTGATCCCCAGAAATTTTGGAAAATTCTTAACCCTAAGTCGAACAGAAATCACCCCACATTTACAAATCAACATAACGAAAAGATAAGTGATGTTGACGCTGCTAATTTGCTAAACACATTTTTCTCTAGCGTGTTTACCCAGGAAACATACCCATTACCCCAATACGCTATTAGAAATGATTATCCACCTATGCTGCCCATCTTGTTCAATCAGAACGGCATTCTCAAAGTAATAGAAAACCTGCCCACGAGCAGTGCACCCGGTGATGATGGAATCCCTGCTAAATTTCTAAAAATAATCAAGCATGCAGCTTCAAATATTTTTTGCAAACTATTCCAACAATCTCTTAACTCCGGCTCAGTCCCACTTGACTGGCGCTACGCCAAAGTCATGCCGATCTTTAAATCAGGAGACCATTCCGATCCTACGAACTATCGCCCCATTTCCCTTACCAGCGTGCCATGCAAGCTCATGGAACATGTTTTGTATACCCATATCATATCTCACCTAGATAAGTGTAACTTCTTTTTTTCTAATCAACATGGTTTCCGAAAAGGTCACTCGTGCACTAGTCAACTTTTCGAATTTGTTACGGATCTTCACTTCAATACTCATCTTACTGCTCAGACTGATATCATCTTTATTGACTTCGCTAAAGCATTCGATACTGTTCCTCATCACCGCCTTCTTCTTAAGCTTTCACGTCTACAAATTGATCCCTTCGTCATTAACTGGATTTCTTCCTTTCTTGAAAACAGAAAACAAGTAGTCAAAATTAACCAATCATCATCGCGTCCGTCCACTGTTGCATCCGGGGTCCCCCAGGGTAGTGTTCTCGGCCCTCTGTTGTTTTTAATATACATAAATGACCTTCCTTCTTCCATAAACTCCACAATTAGGCTCTTCGCGGACGACTGCGTTATTTACCGAAAAATTATTACAAATAACGATTCAACTCTACTTCAAGACGATTTAAATACTATATCTTCCTGGTGCTCTATGTGGCAGATGAACATAAACGCTCGCAAATGTAAACAAATGTCTATCACTAAGTCTTCTACAGTAACACAATCACAATACTCATTGTTATCACAACACCTGGAACATGTATCATCGTATAAGTACTTGGGAATTCATTTTACAGACACTCTATCATGGAACGACCACATTGAATACATTACAAGCAGTGCCTTGAAAACGCTTGGCTTCTTAAGACGAACATTATATCTTGCCCCACCTAAAACAAAACTACTCGCATACAAGACAATAGTCCTACCCAAATTAGAGTATGCATGCACCATTTGGAACCCCCACCAAACTTACCTTCTTCAAAGACTGGAATCCGTCCAAAACAAAGCAGTAAGATTTATATGCAACAACTACTCACCGGAAACTAGTGCCTCAGCCTTAAAAGCTAGCAATAATCTCTCTGCTCTTGAACTAAGACGTAAAATAACTCGGCTTTGTTTTTTCCATAGCATCTATTACAGCGATTCGCCTTTTAAATCAGTTTATTGCCGCCCTGCCAGTTTTATATCGCCAAGACTAGATCATTCGCGGAAACTAGAACCAATCTTCAGTCGCACTAACACTTTCCTTTTCTCCCCTTATTACTTTGTATCAGAGACTGGAATGCACTACCTGATCATATTGTTACCGACAGCAATCCCATTTCATTTAGAGATCAGTGTTCACTATTGTATAATTACTCACCTTGATTATGTTTTTGTATAATAGCTTTTGTGCTTTGTTTGTACTTCATTCTTTCTTTATTTCGCTTTGTTCGTCGACATTGGGTGCATCAGCGATAGCATTTCACTTTTCCGTGTTTTGCTATTCTATTTTTTTTTGTGTGTTTTAAACCTTTGTTAATTGTTTTGAATCTCCCCTCATGTAATGCGTCCATCGGACGCCCTTGAGGTGAATAAAATGAAATGAAATGAAATTAAATTAAATATCGGCCGCGTGAGTGGAACTCGAGAGTAGCCCGAGCTCAGATTCGACGTCTTAAACAAATATAGTGTTTATAAAAAAATTAAAAAAAATCACCTATCCAATTGTTAATAACAAATGTGACTGTACAAAACTGTCGACTATAGTGCTAGATTGTGTACTATTTTTCTCGATATTATTAGCGCTCTCTTATGACGGATGTCGTAGTGGTCACAGGCGGCTTGAGTTTGCACTTGCCGCTCTTGAAGCTGTTCCAGCTGCTGAAGGATACCCAACTCGCAGCACGCGGCTATAAAGTATTCCGAGCATAAATGAAAATGTTTCACGTGACACTAGTTCTCTCGGCACACAGCTCGCGCAAAAATACCTTGACATGGCTGGCCTCCATTGCTTCCGGGGAACGCTTTTTAATGCGAATATTAAGGCCGAATAGCATTTTAATGCGAATAGCATTCTTTGGATATCATCACGCACTTTTTTCGTCTATGTATCTATCTATCTATCTATCTATCTGGCTATCTCATAACCTCTTACGCCGCGGGTCGATAAATAAATAAAAGAGACCGGCGCCGGCTGGGATTCGAGACCGGTGACCCTTCGATCAGCGGGCAGACGCGCCAACCACAGAGCTATGAGAGGCAGTTTTTTTTTTTTTTGCA
>JAZHYW010013935.1:0-82069 GCA_037355805.1 Ixodes ricinus | reverse complement strand
ATATTAATTGACGCATAATACTGCTCAAATTTAGGTGGACCTGCAAGCGATTGGACAGAAAAGAATGAAGGTTAATTGAGCTTACCCGAGAATAATATTAAATAGAAAATCCGACCTGACCAATAAAGTAATATGTAGGTGGGACGTTTGCCGTTTCATCTAAAACAAAACATTTGCATGAAATGCAATTTTATTTGGCATAGACGTGCAATCAATAAATGAACAACCAAAAGAATTCGGCTCCAGCTCTATTTACCTTCGTGAGTACCCTGCGCATGTCCCAACAAACGAATAGTACACTGGGGTTCAGTGCATATGAGGTACTGCATAGAATATACTACAAATATATTAAAATAAATTTACATCAATGTTATACTAACTACAAATATAATTAGTTCTGTGTAACTTAGTCGAATATATTTCAAGTCAAAGAAACAACACTGAGCGGTATTCGTACATTTTCTGCATTAAGTTGTAATGCTAGATATTTCACAATTATTGTCTTTGTTTTATTTATTGTTTAACAGAACTTGAGCAATCTGCAGTTATTTCTGGCTCAATATTTTGTTCAACTAAACAAGATTGTACCTAAAGTTTGAACGAATGAAATGACTCATATATTTTAGGTTTTACCTAGATAAGTGATTGCCTTAAAATTGTTACTGCAAAATAAAAAAAGCTTGTGGTGTGGCAGGGATAAAAACATTGCATTGCAAGCGTTTGTACAGCCACTGTATGCCAACGCAAAAGCAAGTGACTTAGTGTAGGTATAAAAAGAAAGATTAAATTTAAACCACAATAATTTAAGGGCATACCACGTTGTACTCGCAGGCATAGTAAACGACCGTGTAGTAGCTGCGCCTAATATATTCGAGGAAACTAAATATATATTTTGATGTATCCACTGATCCCAATTTTAGACGAAGAACGCCACAGCGCATATGTTCATGTTTCACGATTGTTGTGACGCACTCACTGTTTTCATGTGAACCGTGTTTCGACTCTTCAAGAGAAAGGGCGGCGGAAAGAAGGAGGGAGGGGAGGGGGCTCGCTACGTAAAGCCTAAGAAGCGAAACTGTCCATGGACGACGCTTATTGGCTGAGGAAGGTGATGACGTCACACGCCCTAGCTCGACGCTGATTGGCTGGTGATTGCGCAGTCTCTCACGCGCCACCACTCGGCCGCCAGACGATGGTTGGATGACGTCGGAGAAACATATGCGGTTCTGCAGGGTTCAGGAAGAGGGCCAGGGTTTAAAACCTGGGTCCCCGCCGGTATCTTCCATACCAGGAATTGCTATCGAGTCTACATGCCACGCCCTTAAGCCAGTGGCTAAACCTAACCAATGAAGAGAGCCCAGAGCTTAGACGTCAGTTCCAGGGTATCGGACTGCACAAAGACTACAGTGGCTCAGCAGGCAAGATGTAGTGGCTCAGCGATTCCTCGATGCGACAACTGAAAGATCGGCGTACACGAAGAGTATTTGCTCAGCGGGCCAGACGAGCCGCACGTTTCAGGTGCAACAGAATTGCCCAGTAATTTGCTCTGAATTTTTATGCCTCGATGTTAGAGATGTTTTTCCGCCAATTATAACATTTATGGTGCCATTATAAACGTCCCAAAGTTAGGAAACTATGAGAACGTCTAAGTCTAAGTAACTTGATTGCACAAAATTGCTTATAATCTTTCGTAACTTTCAATACTAATCGCAGTAGTAACTAAGCCTTCTCAAGCGAACTGGTACCTTAGAACCTGCACCTTAAGGGGGCGAAGATACGAATACTAAGCAAATCGATTACTCTCTACAAGAAACACTACAGGGTTACTTAAAATACACAGCAAGTTTTATGATTCATTTTGCTGTACTTATTTTAATACTTATATTTCTAAATCTAAATATTTGCATCTGACATACATGGTTAGCTATGCAATGGTTATGATCATTAAAGAAAAGAAATATATATTGGTTTATTGACGAAAACTTCAACCTTGTCAGACTAATCCTCACAACCAATTTCCGGAACTTCCGATGAAATGAATGCACATCACACATAATACGCAATTAGGAAATTACGCATCAAATTTTGGGTTCCTAGTGTGTATCTACTTCGTGAAGCAAAACAAATAAGAATCTCACCAAGGGTTGCGAAAGTTGAGATCCAAACAACATGCTTATCTTGAAGACAGAAAACACGAATCCATATTTCCAGGCAGGGATATTTCTTGAGTGTGGCCTGTAACATGCAAAGAGACGAAACTAGACCAGTTGCCACCTCTAAATTTACGCTTTTATTCGGTGCTTCAAGTAGGCGGTCCGCAAACACTGAGAAAGGTTTCAATTTTGATAAGTAAGTATTTATTTATATTGTTTACAATGCACCACCGACTCAGCCCACCTCAAACATTATTGATAAGCCAGATTTGATTTAGAAGTGGCGTCTAAGTTAGCTCGTTATGTTTTAGATACAAAATGTAGGTGGCTCGAGTAACCAACCGTGTAACTTTAATTTCACTTATCATATAAAAACGAATGATTGATTCACATGTTAGACGAGACTCTTATAGGGACTGCAACGAATCCAAACTCGAGGTTTGACTTCGTCGTCTAATCCTCATAATTACCAGCCTACGTTTTATCATATATAAGTCAATCTGTACTATGAGTGGGTTGTTTAACGTGAAATTACTAACATTTGTGTCGTCCATGACTCATTCCATATATTCAGGATATTGACTCGTGCTATTATTCTTCTTAGAATGAAAATTATTGAACTCAAGCAAATCTCAGGTAATGAGAACCTCCCGTAGAACTACGGCGTGTCTTCTCTATCACTTATCAGATATTTCTACTGACGTTGTATTATATTATAAATACACATGGTGTCTCATATTGTTTGACCTATCACACTAAAATACACCGAGCACGTCGTAAGCAATCAGTTTCGTATCCTTAGGTTGATGGGAAGCACTTGTTACTAAGGCCAGCCTTACATGTCTTAATACGCGAAAAAGCGTGCCGGCGTTGTGCCCGCAAGATGGCTATAAAATACGTCATCAAGCAACGCGCCGCTCTGGGTCGAAGCGGAGGCGCTTTAGAAATAAACAAAGAAAAGCCCAGCAACGCATATGCTTCGTCACGGGAAGCCATGAAGCCGGCGACGGCGCCGCACCTGCGCAGTGGGGAGCGGGATGTCACCGCCGGAGCCGCTGTGTGCAATAAGTGCGCTGACTTCATCTGTGCTTGTTGTAGCGTCTCAGTGCGATGAATTGTGAGGCGACCGCGCGGTGACTATAATGCCTTTCGCGTTCCTACACGTAAGCAATCTTAGCGTCTCATGTAATCGTCTCGCTTGCTCTCAAATTAAAACTTTTTGCTTTACAAAACACTAGTATGAGGTAAGCTCCGAATCGGCAGACTCAGTCTAGGATCCTGTTGCATATATATATTTTTATCAGCACTTGAAGCCGTTCAAAACCTGTCAGCGCGTTTTATATCCTCTAAGTACCATGCAGGCTTGTACAAGATACTCATTAAAAGTATTTAAGTTAAGTTACTGAGTACCACAAAGAATAGTAACTGAGTAGAGTACTAAATACTCAAATTTTAAAAGTAATTGAGTAAAGTACAAAATACTCCAAAAAAGTAACTTGTTACTTTCAAGATACTTTCAAGTTACAATTTAATTTGCAATTTATTGTCAAGCGCAACCAAAGTCAGAAAAACAATTCTTCCTCCCAGCTACTATAGAATCTCCTGGAAATCTCTTAGGTAGACTTTGGCTGCCACTCAGACTTCTAGGATGTCCTAAGTAACTACAAATAAAACAAAACAAAAAATGTTTTTCTTTTATACCCTTGTTATGGCAAGGACATAGGCGAGGGCAGCGCGGGGCCCGTTCGCCCGCGGAGTGAGTTTCTACACAGAGGCTCGCCTCCGACGCTCCCCTTGTGCCAGCTGTTCATTTCCGCTTCCCCCGTCAGTGCACTGGCGGTGCCGTGCAGTCGAGGGTCGGGGAGTCCAGGCCAGGGGAGAGGGGCGCCACCGTGGTGGGCGCCGGTGGTCATTCGTGCTACTGAAGGCAATAGCGAGTTCTAGTAGACCGTGTTCCCCTCCGCTAAGCCCCTCCGCTACCCGGAACTTTACAGCCAGGGCCATCGGCACGCAGGCGCAGTGGCGGTTTCTTCGTGTCGGAGGGTTAGTGGAGGGGGAAACACGGTCTACTAAAGCTCGCTAGTGCTGCATACGCAGCGAGCGATGGGCCGCCAGATTGGAGCTGTATAGTCGCGTCTTACGAGTGTTGTGTGTGAAGAGAGCTTATTGAAACGAACGAGAGGTGTGTGTGATTGCGTGCGGATGCAGAGGCATTTCTGAAGCTGGAAGGCTTTCTTCTATATGCTTTCACTCCATAACATAGAAAACTAAAATCTGGTTTACTGTCAACTCTTACCAGACACTTGCAGAACCCACCCTCTCTCCGACACAAGTGCCCTCCCTCTGGCTTGTAGCCTGGTACACATCTTCTGCTTTCACCCGCATGCCCTTCTGCTTCGGAATCTCTGTTGCTCTTGGGCTTGGCCACAAACAAATTGTAAGGAAATGTGCTTCGACGTTTTGCCCAGTTAGAAGACACGACACGCGTCCGCTCTGCTTGAGGCTGCAACACCTGCTTCTTCGTGTCACCTCTTCCAGCTGAAGCACGGAATAGCACTGTATTACCTGGCACGAAATGTATCTGCAATGGCAGGGCGCCTAGCGAAAATAACTGGAGTTCGATGTTTTCCAAGCTTCCTGCCTTTAAAGAAAATAAAAAATAGAAAGTAACTCAAAAGTAACTTCAAAATGAGTACGAGTTACTTGAAAAAAGTATTTAAGTTAGAGTACTAAATACTGACGCTCGAAAGTATTTTCAAGATACCATGTTACCCACAAAAGTATTTAAGATACAGTAACTTAAGTAAAGTATTTAAGTTACGTACTATGGTACGTCAAGTCTAACGCCAAAAAATCTAATCTATTATTTGAACTCGTATTTTCATCCGACGTATTATCTCTCGTCTATGTCAATGAAGCGAAATCTATATAATAATTCCAGACGAAAACCAAATTATTCGATGATCCTATGTACATATATTTACGCCTAGACCATATAACTGAAAAGTTGAAATAGGACTTGGGATAGGTTTAAGGAACACTAGCCACATAATATTCTTGCTGTAAGCTTATGTCAACTTTTAATTTAATTTGGAATCCCAAAACGCCGCCCACTTAGTAAAAATTCTGACAGAAGACGTTAAAAAGAACGTATTTCTATTTTAAAATTTTTCGTCTCATACATTATCATACCTATTATAGTTATGTTTGGGGGCATTCTGTCTTTGCGAAGAACCCCGAGAGTGAGACAAGAGGTCAGCACAAACAGAAAATCTCAAACACAGCTGTCAACAGCATCCGCATGCAACATGTAGCTTTCCTAATCGTTTCATTTGGATACGTACCAGAATATTGTTTTTGACTGATTCTTTTTTTTTTTTGTAAAACAAGTTTTAGGAAATAACTGTAATCTCGTCGTAATACCTTTCGCACTCGGGCTGAGGTACTTCCAAATAATGAGGTCACATTTGTGTTTATATTCTGTTTAGAACCCTTTATTTGAGATGAGTAAAATAGTATTATTTAACAAGTAACCTCTTTGATGACTATGGTGTTTCAAATTCTCACTGAAGGGTATTTGTTTTTACTTCAGTACCACAAACATACATGAGTACACAGGAAGTCTAACATAAAAAATGCATCGAATTTAAAGTCACCTTGCAGAACGATCCATTCAAATGTATAATGAGAACATCCTATGTAATATATCGTAAGTATGAATTAAGAATAAAAAGTGGCTTACCAGTATTGGAAAGAAAGGCTGCATGAGAGAATATGCCGCCGAAATCCAGAACTCGCCGTATAGAAGAGGCAAAACCCCAGTGTTACGGTTTATCCATGGTAGCAGACGGCTTCGCACATCTCCTTCACAGGTTCCCGTGGATCGCAATACTGAGATTTTTCTGTCGCATTGACATTTGCTGTTAGAAAAGAACCTTTTGATGCCCTGCTGAGGTTTCTGAATGCATTTTGATCTTTCGGACGGCGCAGACGACATCTTGGTTCCGGCACTGATCTGCTTAATGTTTGGTTACTGTTTTCACCCAGATGCGGCTTGGTATAACTGGCAAACAAAAAAATTACCTATCGTTACGACCGTCAAGCAACAAAAACGCCTTAGAGTAAGTGTTGAAGCATGGAGCTCTTTTCTATCTCCATAATTACACAGTCGAAAAACAAAAAATCCTTACTGTAAAAAAGTTCCGTACACTCTCCAATGTCGAATGCGATTTCTTTCCCTTAATCGCTGCAATTTATGGAGGGAGCTCGGCGCACTAAAGGGCGGTTGATATGCCTAGTTTGACAAAAAAGCAAAAACAAAAAACCTGCGTTGTGACACTGGGCACGACGTAAGCATGTGGAACGTCATGCTTAGTGTCAATGCCCTTAGTGTTGTTTGGATGTAAACGGATCTTCTACCTCGCCAATGGCCCAGCTTCCTCGGTAGATTGCAGAAATTGGCGCTCCCAAGTGCTTGATGGAAAGTAAGCGCATACGATTTATGAGGGATTGTTAGCAATAATAGGGTATTTATCTAGCATTCAGCGTAGTTCGACCTTCCAGCTAAAACTCTGAAGTACATTTTCATATTACAATGGTCGCCAAATGATGTATGAAGTACACGTGAGGTCAGAAGCGGGGTTTAAATCGATTAGGACGAGAATCAGTGACAGGTGCTTCCTTTCCTGCGTATGGGGCAACTGGATGCGCAGGCCCAGCACACAGCTTTAACTGCCTCCTCTCTCATACAGCAGCGAAGTGTGCATAAACAGATGACACGTCTCATATGAGTTATCATGTGTAATAACTAGAGGAGAGCGCCATAGATCTTTTTTGTCTCTTTCAGGACATAGACGACTTTTGCTAAGGACATCTGCATTGTGCCCCTGGCCGGTTCAAGAACTTGCTTTTCAGCAGACCTGAACAGTAATTTGTTACAAGTAACAGATTGCTAATAAATCTTTACTTTTTCAAATACTTATTGTAATTTACATGTTACATTTTTCGCAGCAGTCACGGATTACGTTAATAACTCGTTACTGTTCAAAATATTAACATATTACACAAATAGGAGCAAAATGAGCAGGCCATTTAACAGCATAAAAATAGCAAGTTCAGCAAAATATAAAAGAAACAATATAAAGAGGAGAATATCTTAGAAGAAAACACCATTTTTTGTATGACCGGTCACTAGAACCACTAGCAAAACGTGCAAGGCTTGAAAAATGTGCAAAACCAACGATCAAGAAGACAACACCGAGTAGGCGTTGTGTTCTTGATCTCCTAGCAGAGGTAGAGACTGCTACTGAGCCTGCGCACTGTTATAGCTTTGTCCCCAGAATTCCAGGGTTTATTTCCGGTCGCCTTAAGCTAGGCCGATGGCAGGCGTCGTTGCAATTTTCGCTGCTTTGGCAGCTTACAGGTGAACGGAGTGCAATTGCAGTATTTCTCTAAATACCTTAAATATAATATTTTATTTTACAAGGGTACCATATTGCGGGCGTATGAGAAAATGAAATGTAGTGTTGCAGAACATTTTTGAAAGCATCAAAATCGTTTTTTTTTGTTTCCTTTATGAGTGTAAGGGTAAAGTAACATGAAAGTAATTTGTAAGGTAACGAGTAAAGTAATCCGTCACTTTTCAATGTCAGCAATTTGTAAGGGTAATCAATTACATTTTAGACTCCATAATTATTAATTGCAGTCCCATATATTTTTCAAGTAACGGGCGCAAGTCTGCATTTCACCAAGAACTACGGCGCTTGTTTCAAAAGGTCGTCCACGCGAACACTGCACTCTGCCTCCCTGTTGACAACAATTTCGCTTAACACAACGTTTCGTATTTGAGACGTTCTAAGTCCAAGCGATAGCCGGGGCACGCCTAATGTTTCAAAAACGGTAATCTTTATTTGAACTTATCTTTGCTCTTGATCAAACAGATGTAATAAAATCAACTTGAAATAATGTATGTTGTATAAAATTTCGCATACACAGTACATACTAGACTTTGCAAATAGCAATAAAGTATTACACTTTTTTCCGGCTGATTTGTAGCGGTCTGCACACGTGACATACAAAATGTCTTCGGAGGCAGAATGAACAAGGCAATTTGAACGTATACACGTACCATTCAAAATAAAACTGTTCTTAACTATGAATGAACTGACATGATTAAAGGTTGGATCTGAAACCCCTCAGTCACGTTTCCTTTTTGTTTTCTATATGAATCTCCATATCCTGGCCATCTTCTTTCTAGCGCGTTGTCCCCGGATGTGACAGGGCAACGACAAGCGGATGTATTGACTCACTCTCTGGTTAATGCCTGGTTTGCCGGAGCAAGAAATCCGATTCCCAGCTGTCGAGAGACCTGCTGACTGGCGGCAGGATGCAAAAGTCACCGCTACTCGCCTGCGCGTCGTTGGCCTCGTGTGCAGAGCTCCGAATTTTGTAGCCAGTGGCAGTGAGCGTCGCAGAACGGCGCTAGCAATATAACAAGCCGTTACAAGGAGAATGAGCTGTGGTAGTTTGTTATTCACTTCGGGTGAAACCAGCATAACATAAAAAGCAAGGAGATAAGGAACGACGAACGTCCGTTAGACTGCCAAATATTAATTGAACCCTTCCGCCAATGTTGTTCCTTTTCTCTCCTGCTTTTTCTTTATTTATACTTTTCTCGCTCACTTTATCTTAAACATAGTGAGCAAGAGGCTTGGTGCCCTGCAGAAACAGTTCTTATTTATGTTTCAAGGCGATTGAAGGGAAAATCATGTAGTTATCTTCTCTTCCTTTTATAGCAAGCGCCTCCAGTATCTCCCGTGCGATCTGGCTTTTGTGGTGTCCGAGGATCTGAACTTTCTCGAGGTTTGCATTGCATTTGCGTGATCAACAACGGACAGCAAAGTGCCCCGGTGCCGTTAAGTTTTAAGGTTGGCTGCATGTTTTCGTGCTCGACTGTTCATACAAGAGTTGAAGTGCAAACAACTCAAGCTACGCATTTCAGACGAAGAAGGAGGGTTCGTGGTTTTCACATCAGATACATGTGAAGAAAAAGCCTACCAGGCCATACACAAAATGTTTATTTACGTTGACAAAAAAACGAACCATAGCAGCAAAAAAAGCCACCCTCAAATTGTTGAACGAAAATTAACGATCAAAGCAGCAAAGCATGACCATCTATATGTGATCTTATCAATCAAAACTCCCGACGAACTTCTATTGCAGGCTTTTGAATCTGAAAGAGTCACTAGGCAAGCATGCGTATCGATCATTTCGTCCAACAACTTTCCAAATTGCAAATAGAAGACCCCTTCCGGTACCAAACTCGGAACAAGTGATAGCCTTAATTCAAGAACAAGGGCATCTGATTGATCCTTTTTGTAATTGATGTACAGGACATGTACTACTCCACTCTACACAACAGCATCATAAATGTTCTCTAATCCATCATCGAGATACAAAGTCTTTCAATGTTCCAACATGCAGCAGGCATTAGCTGAAACGCCTTCTTGGACATTTTAGGGTTCTGCCTGTTAGCAACCGTAGTGACCCACCAAGATCACCATTATGAGCAAAAGAGCGGCGTATTCATTGGTTCTCAAGGGGCTCCCCATCTATGCGAAGGTTTTGTGGCTATGTCTGGAAAAGTATTTCAATAGGCCATATGAAATTCACGAATATCGGTTATCATTAGATGCCAGGAAGATTGTTATTTTTTGTACCACAGAAGTAAATAAAAAAGATTATGGATGCCTAGATACCATCAAAGACAATTCCAGAAAAATGGCTTTTGATTTTCAAGAAGGACATGCTTGTCAGAAATACCAAGCGCGATCAAGGAAATTATTTTATCCCTATGCATGGGAACATTAAAGTAAATGTCAAGTAACGAGGGGCCATTACAGCTCTTTCATCAAGCCTAAAACGGACCTGTCCAAACGAACTCAAACAAAGCTTTGAAATATAAATTTCTAGGCTTCACAAAGCTGGGTATTCAAGATTACTAGCCTCCATTTGAGAGAAAATCTGTCGTACCGTCAAGAGGAGTAATTATCGTAATAAACGTACAAAACATAAATCAAAGTATCCCTTTGCGGTGGTCATATTCATGGGGTTACCCATAAAAACAAAGAAACCAGAAAAACATTTAAGTTGTGTGCTGGGCACCGAATAAGGCTTATTCAATGTGCCGCAAAATCAACCAGACACCGACCAATAAGAAAGAGCAGTGTGGCACCAGACACCAAAGAACAAAACTATATTCTTTTGCAAAAAGGAAACATTTACAACATAGAGCTAACATGTGGGCGCTGCTACATCGGTCAAATAGAACAATGTATAAACGAGCGAGTACAAGCACATGTAGCCAACATTAAACACCAAACGACCCTACTTATTGCCAGCCCATGGAACTGCTGTTTTCAGAATAAACGTTGGTACTATTATAAACATGAATGTCGTTTGACTTGCCTTCACACTGCGTAAACAAATTCTGCAATGACGAACCTGCTTACGCGATAGAGTGTTACTCCACATAGTTGTGACTCTCGATAACTAAAATAAACGGGAGAATATCATGACCTTTAGTCTTCTTAACTATTGCAGTGGAAAGTTGTTTCTAGTCAGTAAATGCTGGAGAAAAAAACAATCGGTGCATTCCGCAGAACAGCTTTCACGATTAAGGCCCGTTCACACTCATGCGACCGAGTAAGACCGAGAGAGACCAAACCGGTTTTAAGCCTCTTGCGATCTCTAGGACCAGCTTCGCTGCATCGCATCCGGTCCTAAGACGTCGCAAGAGGCTTAAAACCGGTCTGGTCTTTCTCGGTCGTACTCAGTCGCATATATGTGAACTGCGCTTTTGGGTAAGCGAAGTGAGCTACATGTGTACGTCGAGGAATGTTGAGTTCAGCAAATGAGACAAGTTTGAAAGGAACTGAATGTAACGGAGGTCAACATGATATTTCTTCAAAACTATAATGCAAAAGTAATGCCATCGGTTTTTTTTTTTGAGAGGGAGGGGGGGTAGGGGGGACTTTGACAGTGCATATATAAATAAAGAGCAATAAGACGGTATAAATGTTTTATACAGTTAGAAAGCGGAGAAAATGACTCACCTAAGGGTAGAAACCTGAGTAAAACGTGCGTAAACGTGGAAACAATTATCTGCAGAACAAAGAAAACTTTGACAAAAGGTAATTGGCACGTCCTACTTAGCAACTAGCGTATGTTTATATTTAACAGACGCTTTTAAAACTTTATGACTACATTTCTAAAAGGGGGTTGGGACTTTTCGGGGAGAGCTTTGTTTCAAAATATCTGGGTACTCATCGCCTGCTCACCTAGATTAATTCCTCAAAAAAGCAACAGATTTAAAAATAAAATATTTTCAAAGTGTGTGTTTTCACCTTGGATTGACCAAGTTCCCGGCAATTTTTTGCAGATTCTTTCACATTTGTTAAAAACCGCTCCAGCCTTACTGCAATGCCAGCGGACGTTTGTGCGACTTCTTCAAGGCATTTTATAAACTAGTGTTAATGACGCTTAGAAATTGAGATTCCTGAAACAGACCAAGCTGAACCCTCTCATTGTGATACCGCTTCACACCCTGCTCTGGACGTTGGCAGTATCCGCACTGATTCAGCCGCACTTTCCTTCGCTTTGTAACTGAACCTACCTCAACGCTATTTTTAATCTCTATATTAAAAACATTTAGGCTGGCATGAATAATCGTACACACCCTAAAGTGTGGAAACGGATTGATGCCTTTCCATACCGAAGTAATATTTTGCGCAAAGGTTTATTGTAATGATCTGTTTCACAATCTGGAGAGTTTCAAACAAGGTTCTGTTCCACGAAAAATAAGAAAAAAAATATATTTCGCGAAAGACGAAAAAAATCGCAATATACAGTGCTACGCTATACTACCACGCTGTAAAACGAGCCGGAAGAATCGGCGCCTAATCAAAGAGGGCGGACACTTTCACTGAATGTGCACCGAGCAGGTCAATTTCATCGTGTGAAATTTCAGGCAGTAGTTTTTCTTCATGTAAAACGTTACAGCAACAATTTTGCCAAAGTCAACGTTGGGCGCGTTCGAAGACGACCGTTAGCAAGATTGTGAAGTCGTGGCGCTATCTTCCGTTAAGCTGGACGAGCAGACAATAGAGTGCGTCGTCTGCTCGCTGAGACTATAAAGAGATATAGCGCTACAAGTTCATTCCTTTGCTAACTCGATCGTCTGCGAACGCACCAAACGTTACCTTTGGGAAATTCGTTGCTCTCATTTTTTTTATCGTAAACTATTACGCCTTGACATCTACACAGTCTAAATGACCTGATCAGTGCAAGTTTGGTGAAAGTTTGAGCTTCCAACGTGCAGGCGACATATTTTCGGGTTTGGTTTACAGTGTCGGATCCACTTGTGACATCCTATACCGGGTGTAAAAGATGTCAAATATTCCGAAAAATGGGGGGGGGGGGGGGGCAGAAAAAAAGAACTATTTCCGGGAACAAACTCACAGTCTCCGCGGGCGTAATTAATTGCAAGCAACATACTAATGTGGCAAATACATTTTTTATAAGTGAATAATATTTTCAGTGCTCTTCAAACGAGGTCGTTTTTTTCTACAGCCACTGCTGTGGATGTTTGAACGTGTTATTTCGGTTCAGTTGTAACTACTGTTTAAAAAAATCAATGTCTGCCCAACAGGTTATTTGTACAAAAACAAAATCCGGATGCCGTGATTCGTCTTTGTGCCTGCCTGGTGCCAATACTTTGTGCACATTATGGACAATGTTCTTTTTTGAGGCTAATCAAGTGTGTTTTATGAGATACCAATGTTCAAGGAACGACGCACAAGCATCAGCCACGAAGAGAAGCGGAACGGTCGTCCGTGTCCATGACTGATGACTGCATAGAACGTGTACTTAAAAAGGCTGCGTTGGATAGACGAGTGAGAGTAGATGATGTAAGAATTGTTTTACAATCAGCCAGGGTTCTGCTTATGCAACAATTCAAGAGTGACTTGAGTTTCGAATCGTTCTGTGTTATACCAACTATACAAACTCTGGATAAAGTTTAAGCACTCTTGTATAACTTACGTCGAAAATGGAATAGGCAAAATAAACACATAAGTTGTTTACTTCTGGAAATAAAGCGATACATTGTTGAAAAAATAGCTAACTTCCTCAGTATTCAAATATTTTTAAGAAATAACTAAACGTGTCTCACGCGTACGCTTCCACAGCTACATCCACATTGCGAGATCTGAATACACATGACGGACAACAAGAAATACTATAATAATATGTCGTACCAAAGTGCAGCCTTTCGCAACATGTAAATGTTAACCAAACATGCAATTAAAATGCAGCAATTCCACAGTACGGGTTCTTTTTTCGTCTCGGTCACCTCGCGCCGTCCGGGTTGCCAGGTTCGGATGGGGTGACGGACTTCGTTGTGGGAAGCCGGGCGGGTCTTGCCGGAGACGAAGTTGCTTCCCTTGGCCGTCGACGACTAATTCAGTTGAACTTTTAGTTACTTTTGAATAAACAACTTAATACTTTGGTAGCGAATGAAAATACAAAGAGAACAATACTGCAAAAGGGCAGCTTCCCCTGAACGGGGTTGGGAAGGAGGTGGTCGGGTGCTAGCTTATCCAAGCTTGGGAGTTGGCTGGCTCGTGGGATTACGTCCCGATCACAGGGACAAACTCCTTGGAATCCCACGAGCTGACTTGATTACGGAGCATCAGCTCTCGAGCCTCAGCACGAACTAAACTCACTTGCTGAGTTTCTCATCAAAGTCACTCGTTGGTCCGTCAACTTCTAGTGGACCGGCGAATCATCGACGCGTCGTGAGACAGGCGTTTCCCACTGCCAACCAATCGGCTCACTCTCTCCCCAGGTAACAATTGCTTACATTCCCGGGTGGGAATCCACGGTCTGCGTACATCTCATGGTCAAAGGTTGGGCTGGTTCGGATGCAAGCAAAACCATTTCTCGCAAGGCGAAGCGAACAACCGACCCCGGTGTGGGCAGCGCCGACGAAGTGAGCCATCCCGTAATTCATTCTGCCAGACGCGGTCTGACGTTGCCGACCCCCCACCCCGCCACTCGGGCGAGAAAGACCAAACCGATGTAAACGCGCCGTGTAAACAGCGCCGTCCAGAGTCACCGCGTTCTCCCGGCCCGGAACACACGCTCCGATTCACTGGGCAGAAAACGCGCGTTCCGGAACCTCGCGTCGTAAACCACGCCCGTCTCTCGAGGTCGCCGACCACGGGACGTGTTTACGCCAACGCTTTCCTACCTGCCAAGTCTCCCTGGTGCTAACGGGCCACCTGCAGAGCCCTCGTCGATCCTTACACCTAACCCCCTTAAGACTCTCGTGGGACTGAAAGAACATATAAGAGTCAAACATATAAAAAGGATCGAATACACCATTTGCATTTCTACATACGGTGCAAAAGACGCAACTAGCGTTGTAAAAAAATGTTTATCTTTGTAAACATAAGTGCATAACGCTGAAAATAAATACGTATACACATAACCGAACACTTCAACATTACAGAAACCAAAATGTAAAGGAAAATCCATGAGACACGCGCTTTTGCAATGTCCGCATATTGAATGACAGTACGTCACTATAAGAGATACGCGCACGTGTCACAATGCACGCGTCAACGTACATGCAATGAAGCAAAAAAAATAAAGAAGTAGAAACGCTGAGCAGAATACGCCTGCTGCAATATCCGCGCGTCGAAACAAACAACAAAACCAATGCTTCGCAAAACAATTGTTTCTAGGCTCGTGCGCTGGGAAATCTCAGTCACAGCAGCCACGAGGTTTGACGAAGTCTCTTCACGCACGGACACGGCAGCAAGGCCACACTCCTGGGATATGTAAATCAGGCCGCGCGGCAAATGGACCCACCCATGCTCTGGGGTGGGCGCAGCGCTGAGTCAGTGGTACCCCAAAATCTGTTTAGCAAGCGAAACAAAGCGTCTACGTTACCGCTGGCGGATCCTTTTCTGTGGGTCACGATCACATCATTGCGCAGTAGCCCTAGAGCCCACTTTGACAGCTTTGCCCTACGAAGGCTGCAAGACGTCAGGTAGAAAAAAGGGCTGTGGTTCGACACGACGTGCACGTTTGCGCCCAAGAGCTCACCATAAAATTTGACAAGCGCCCAAACGCTAGTGAACGCCTCTGCGCTCAATGATGGAACAGCGAGTCGGAGTGAACGCATGGCTGGCGAACACGATCGGCTCCTCGGCTCCGTCACTCCCGATCTGGTCCAGGCATGCCCCCGCTGCCACTGCTGGCGCGCCTGTCAAAAGCCAGCGAGGCACCTGCAGGGATCGGGGTCGAAGAACTCGCTGCCTCACAAAGTGCTGTCTTTAGTGGCGGAAAGCGCCCTCCGCCCCCTCCGGTCCAGGTACTATTTTCGGGTGAATAAAACCCGAGACTCAGGAACACAGAAGGGGACGAACACAACACAACCTTCTGTGTTCCTTCTGTCTTCCTGAGTCTCGGGTTTTATTACCATGAATCAGGGACTCCGGAAGTAGATTTTGAGTGGGGGCTGAAGTCAAACATTTTGTTTTCATATATTTTATTATAGAAAACAAGGGCTGTGGCCGAATTTCTGACGTTTTATTTTTACTTATTGTTTATTAAAAGATAGAAATATTATTAGCAAGAAGCTCCTTACTAAGCATGTACAATCACTTTTCCTTTCTGCTTTATGACAACAGTAGGAAGTTTTAGTGACTCGTACGAAAGAGCCTTGCGTACGCAATACAGGTGCGGGTCGGAAATGCATTTGCGTAGACCGCAATATTGCGCCTTGCCCATGCACCTTCCGATCCTCAAAGCTTTCACGTGCGATCCATTAAACTTCTCTAATATCACGAAAACGCTTATGCATAGTGCTTCAGGCAATTTCAAAATCCCTGTCATGATACACAGCATTGCAAAATTGAGTTTGCGGAGAATGACGTTTATTATTTTTCAAATGTTCATTTATGATGGGCTTCCACGCTATGAAATGAACGAATACGCCAAGAGAATTACATACATACAATGACATTTTATACATATTTAGAAAATGTGCACAAAAGCGTGATGAAGCAATCAGATCCATATATAGGCCCCAATGGCATGTGTGTTGATTGTCTCAAGGAAGACAAAAGTCGCCGTTCACTCAGCCGTCCTGGAGACAAATTCCTTGATGATATCGTCCAGGTTGAGTTCAGCAGTTCTTCCTTTTTGAATGTGCAAAATAAGGGGGTGTGTTAGCCTCCCCTGGCTCATACGGCTGCGTAGATACGTTTTAATTCGGCGTAAGGCACTAAACGGGCTTTCCTCCGGAAGCGACCGGTGCAGGCACTGAATGAAGATGTTTCGTATATTTTACGGCTTGGTTCAGAAGGTCACGAATTTCGTCGGATTTTGCCTGTAGTGTCCTCAATGTGGCGTCAATTGTGAGGGAATCAAGGTTGCATAAAAGAACCGGCAAAAGTAAAAGCTGCGCAAAGAGTCGGGCCAGATCAAAATCACATGCATGCACTCCTAGGGCCTCTTTCAAGTCACCTGTTGTGAATTGTTTCCCCCGGCGGTGTTAATCGAGGTGCTCTCAAGTTTTACTAGCTGCTTCATATCAGGCTGTTCAAACCGCCATTAAGTTTTCCTCATAATGCAGTCTACGGCCGCAAAGCACTCCTTCCGTAACGCTGCCTTGCAATCAACTACAACTGGCGAAGTAGGTGTGTCGCTCATTTAAAACCTTTTTGGCGGTTTTGTCGGCTTTGCGCTGCGAGGGTCCTTCAAACCTAGCCACATTGCAGTTGAGCTCGTGCAGTCCCACAACTCTTCAAACGCGACTTCAGACCGCAGACGGGACATTGCCTCGCAGAGAGTCTCTGCCTGCAGCCTCTCTGATACCTGCTGAGCGAAATGTTGAACGTTGCAGTACCCTTGCAAGTTCTTCGCATGAGCCGATTTTAAGCAGCGCTTCAAACTTTTTCAAAAGCCTCTCATAATCCTTCAAAATGGCCCTGCTGTTGTCTGTAATTGAATATTATCCTTGTAGCAGCTCGTTCAGTGTCTCCTGAACTCTAGCATAGTTTTCAGCGAACCTTTTCATTGACTTAAAGGACCTTCAGTCCCCTCACCCCTCTCCTCCAAAAACAAAGTAGCAAACCGAGACAAAATACCCCAGGTTGACTTCTTGGTCTTCCTCTCTGCCCTTTCTTCCTTCCTTTCATTGACTTCACTCTGAAAGTCCACTTAGTTGGGCAAAGCGGAAGAAGGTTATTTGGTGTTGATCCGGCCTCTTCCGCCGCCTCGCAGACTGGAGGAATTACAATTGATGAATAAATAGCTTTGCTTTTCTTCGAAGTCGGAGTTGGGGGCTCAGCCCCATCCTGAAAAATCTTGGGCGGGGCTCTGGCCCCTCCTGTTCCCCCGGTTCCGCAGTCCCTGCCATGAATCATCACCAGCTCGCTTGTTTTTTAAGTATTATTACTATTTCATTCCGTTCGCCCTTTTGGTAAGCGCCATGCAGAGCTCAGCAAAAGCAGCGTAGTCAGTCTTTTGCGTTCTCTCGGGAGTAGTCACGGTACCAGGACACTCTGTAGTTCCCTCTTATTGCGCGAGTAATCTAGACCCTCGGTCGCGGCGTCATCGTTTGGGTCGTGATTATGCGCTCCAGACCCCACGACGTTCCCGGGGAGGATGATTGACCCCCGGCAACCTGACACTCCTCGTGAATAAGCTCACCTGTTTCTTCAGTCGCGCCGTTTTCAGGGGGTGCGCAGTTCACCTCTCCAAAGTTTACGTCTTCGTGAAGTATGACTCCCACATGTCCCACTCGAGCACTGCTGTTTCTCAGCCAGTTCGCACGAACCACTTTAGTTCCGCCGTCCTGAGTCACAGGACCTGAAAGCGCTACGAAAGCATTCGGTGACGCTATCCTCTGTTCACCCCGATCAAAATCCTGGTCTTTGTGCCGGTTCAGCAACTTCCAGTCATCAGATGAAAGTAAGCAATCCGCCGTGATAGCCAGTCTATCGGTAACCGCACACAGTACGGTGACCGGATCACTCTGACCAACCCCTTCCCGGAGCCTGGCCTGCAGCGGCAAACGTACGAGTTTTGCTGTTACCTGTTGCCCAAAGGCCGAAACAAGGCGAATTGTGCCGCTACAGCTCGGCCAGTTCCGGCGGAACGGCGCTCTATCTGACGACTGTTATTTCACTTCCGGTGTCTAGCACGGCCGTTAGCTCTTGGTCGCCGGAGACAAGTTCGACTAGGATCAGTCCTGAACCTCTGGGTCCCCGCTTGTCATTCTTATCTACCGCAGCCGTTGGCTGTTGAGGGAAACTCAAGACAGCAGGTCTGTCCCCTACCATCACTCCCTGTACGAGTGGCTTTCGAGCCGTTTGGTCTTGCTCTTTGCGGTTAGGGCAGTTTCGCGAAATGTACCCGCTCTGGTTACAGCCAAAGCAACGAGGCGAAGTGCGAGGAGGGCTCTGCTTAGAAGCGTCCGTCTCTGGCTTCGAGCCGTCGCCTCTGACTTCCATGCCCCTCGACACTCTGCCCGTCCCTCTCGGCCTCCTCATACATCTGTACGACCTTAGCCAGCTCGTGCGCCTGTAGCCACTTTGTCTCTTCGCGCAGCGTGACGTGTCGGAGACACTCCTCACTGAGGCTCGACTTCACCTGGTCTGCGACCATTAGATGAATCAGGTCCTCTTTGCTCTCTACGTTGCGCGCCTCCAGGTAGTAGCTGAAATAGCTGGCCGTCCTCGAGGCGAACTGCGCCCACCCTCGTCTTTTCGCTTACGCGCGCCGGCAAACCGCTTCCGGTACTCGCCAGGGGTGAGTCGGAGCTCGTCCAGGACGGCGGCCTTGACCGTGTCGTAGTTAGCCATTTCCTCCGCAGATAACCTCGTAAAAAGGTACTTCACTCTTTCTGACAAGGCCGGCATAATCAAATGCACTCGGCTTTCGTTCGGCACTCCGTAGGCCGCGAACATCTTTTCGACACCGTCGAACCAAACCGGAACTTCCGCGTCAGGTGGCAGTTTCTGATTTTTAAGAAGTTTCGCGCATTGCGAAACAGGGTCCAGCCTGCCCATTCCGGTCGCCACGGTAGCCGCGCCACCGACACTCGGTCCACGCATTGCCGCGATTCTTTCCTCGCTCTCAAGTTTGAGCCTCAACATGGCAATTTCGTGCTCATGCTCCATGCGCCGCATGGTTTCCGCGTGCGCATGGGCAGCGCGCTCGTCGGTGGACCGACTTTCCGACCCTTCCGCTCCTCCATCGGTCCCTTTGTCCTTTTCCGCAGTTTTCGCTTTATCCCCAGATTTCTTCATCTTTTCCTGCCGACTGACTCCTACGTCTTCGCACACACCAAAGAAACGTGAAGGTTCCACTCACCGGCGCCGCGGAGTCTCCCTTGGACTGGATGGCACGGGGTGACAGTGGGCTCCCTTGACGCTAGTCGGTCTCCGATGCGTGGGCTCTCTGCGGTAGTCGTTCTGTTGCCGCTCGATGATGTTTCTTGAATTTCGATGTCGTCGAAGCCAATCCTGTCGACTGCGCCAGTACGGGTTCTTTCGTCTCGGTCACCTCGCGCCGTCCGGGTTGCCAGGTCCGGATGGGGTGACGGACTTCGTTGTGGGAAGCTGGGCGGGTCTTGCCGGAGACGAAGTTGCTTCCCTTGGCCGTCGACGACTAATTCAGTTGAACTTGTGAGTTACTTTTGAATAAACAATTTAATACTTTTGTAGTGAATGAAAATACAAAGAGAACAATACTGCGAAAGGGTAACTTCCCCTGAACGGGGTTGGGAAGGAGGTGGTCGGGTGTTAGCTTATCCAAGCTCGGGAGTTGGCTGGTTCGTGGGATTACGTCCCGATTACGGGGACAAAGTCCCTCGGAATCCCACGACCTGACTCGATTACGGAGCAGTCAGCTCTCGAGCCCCAGCCCGAACTAAACTCACTTGCTGAGTTTCTCATCAAAGTCACTCGTTGGTCCGTCCCCTTTTAGTGGACCGACGAATCCTCGACGCGTCGTGAGACAGGTGTTTCCCACTGCCAACCAATCGGCTCACTCTCTCGCCATGTGGCAATTGCTTACATTCCCGGGTGGGAACCCACGGTCTGCGTACATCTCACGGTCAAAGGTCGGGCTGGTTCGGATGCAAGCAAAACCACTTCTCGCAAGGCGAAGCGAACAACCGACACCGGTGTGGAAGCGCCGACTAAGTGAGCCATCCCGTAATTCATTCTGCCAGACGCGGTCTGACGTTGCCAACCCCCACACTCGAGTACGAGGAAGACCAAACCGATGTAAACGCGCCGTGTAAACAGCGCCCGCCAGAGCCACCGCGTTCTCCCGGCCCGGAACCCACGCTCCGATTCACTGGGCAGAAAACGCGCGTTCCGAACCTCGCGTCGTAAACCACGCCCGTCTCTCAAGGTCGCTGACCACGGGAAGCGTTTACGCCAACGCTTTACTATCTATCGTTTCAGCTTCCGTCCGAGCGCAGCCAAAGCTACGTGGCCGGAGCCAATCACACGCCGGCAATTGGTCACGCGTTCTCGCCTGCACTTTTGTATTACTCCGCTGCGCCGCCGGTCGTCCGCGCCGCCCGCGCTCGCCGAGTATTTCGTCTGCTACGGGTGTATGAACGGTATCGTCTGCTACAGGTTTAAAGAGGTGCCCTTTAACGCACTGAAACTTAGTCACAGTGGATGTCAGTACGCAGGCTGGCCGCTGGCATCTGTGTCCGAGCTTTCCACCTGTTCGGCATAGTTTCGAGATGGAAGTACACGTTGAAAGGTCCCCGATGACCCGGCCAGTTGATGTTTCCTTGTATCGTGTGGGGTACCAGGACTCGAGGCGCAGTCCTTTCCACCAGCTTCTTGGCGTTCAATGTGATCGGCAGGTAAAGGGTACCCTGATTTCGCCGCATATCTGCATTGTAGCAGCCCGGACGCTTTGCTTGTTTACAACGCAATCGCGGTACGACGCGGCCGGAGTCTCCCGCCGAATTTGAAAGTAGAAATTCATCACGGCCTCTAGCGCCTGACGCCCAAACGTGCCTTTGCGAAAGGACGTTTTGAAGGAAGCAACTCGGTGAGGAAAGCAGCGAAGCACAAGATTCGGCGATTACGGGAACGAAATCACACTGAAAAACCGAGCGCTGGCGCCGCTGCAGCCGTGTTGCCAGCGGATGTACGTGTTTTCACCAAACCACGTGCATTTAAATATGTTAATAGAAACATAAACTTCAGAGATTTGATTCCTTTAGTTGCAAATCATTCTCAGCAGTACACATCTGGAATATTGTGCAATGTTTATGCACAAAACAGTTATTTTAAAAGAAATTACTTTTGTGAACTACTTTGTGGTGCGTAGGAATGCTCTTCTCCGAAGTTGCGAACCGTCCCTCAGCCTTTGGCTGCGCTCGGACGGAAGATGAAACGATGTATACCAGCCAAGTCTCCCTGGTGCTAACAGGCCACCCGCTGAGTAAATGGCTTTTTATACATTATATGCTATCCCGTTGGTGGTTGTAAGGATCGACGAGGGCTCCCCTCGTCGATCCTTACATAAACCATCGGGATAGCATATAATGTATAAAAAGCCATTTACTCAGTAATTCATAAATGTAAATTCAGTAACAGATGACAACACAACAAAAGACAAAAAAAACTGTTGGTTAGTTAATTTTTATTTCGGGACTCTAAATTACCAGAACGATATTTCGTACAAGATATTTTTCTGGACGAGAACACGCCGGACGCTGCAGGCTGATTTACAATTAAGAACCTTTCTGTCATAGGTGGCGGAGGAAAGGTTCTTCGGCTGACCACAAACGAACCAGTGTGATGTAAAAAAGAACACACTTTGGTGGCACTTGTTTAGAAGTGGTGCGAATACGATACTGAACATATATGAACGTTTTCATATTTACTTAGAATGCTTTTTGAGCAGTTTGCAAGATATTAGCGGAGCAATGACGTAAGCGTGTAGCGCCTGGAACGCATCTCCAATTGAGCATTTATCGCGTCAAAAAAATAGTCACTCGATTTCCGCTGATGACGTCATAGAAGTGTCATTCTGTCGCCGGTCGCGATTCTGGAGGTGTGCATGCAGGGTGGGGATGGTAGAAGCTGGCTCTGCTGCAGGTCGCTCTCTGGGACCCTAACCTGGACACTTGGCGAACAAGTTGGCAAGAAATCCGGTGGCCGTGATTGGCCGACTCCGCACTGGACCGGGCTCCGGCCAATCACAGTCGCCCGATTTCTCGCAGACGTTTTCGCCAAGTGCACAGCTTAGGGCCCCAGTGTGACAGCCATGGATGCTTCGGCAGCCAGAAGCTGGGACGCCGCGACAAGAGTGATACTCGCTTTCACTCTCGATTTTCGGGAGCATTTCTACGACGAACCGCATGAGCACGACATCCGCCATCATGACACTCTGGCTTTTGTGACGTCATTTGTTGCCACAACGGGACCACATTATGATGTATAGACAATATAGGACGCTAAGCACACCCATAGAGTCTATATAACTAATCTATAGAGGGACAGGTCCCATGCAATCGGGCCGCTTATCAACGGCGGGCCATGCACGCGGAAATCGGCAGTCCTAGTTGGTGATCCCAGCTGGCTATCCAAATAGTACCAAGCCGCTGGTGATTTCTTAATCTGCACAAAGTGTGATGTAAAGAGGTCACCTGTAAAGTCTGTTCCTTCTCCTTTCTAGCTTAATTAATAAAAACTGAATCTCGCATCGTATAAAACATAATGCAGCCTTGTGTTAATCCACTGTCCCGCCTAACCAGCTATCTCTAAACTTGACAATAAGTTGACTGCTTCATTCTCCAGTGTCAGTAAACCTCTTTTCACTCACTCATCCACTAGGTATACAGTCACAGCTAAAGCTGCGACACGTCTCGGCGAAGTCGTTGGGCAATGGCGTCACGCTCACGCACCATTGAGCGTGATCAAAGCGTTCTGAGCAAAACATGTACATCTGTTTTGTTCCTAAAGCTTTTGCTTTGTTCTACTTTGTTCCAGACAGTTTTTTTTCCCCAGCGCGTGGAAGTAGATTTCCCGGCGTAACCTTTTAGCATTGGCAGTGCTAACAAAGAAATGTTGTTATCTGCTATGAGAGCATGGGGACACTTCGTAGAAAACGTGTATTAAACTGAAAACATTAGGGCATTACAATCAAAATTATGAATCATACTGTATATATATAAAGTAGCTATAATAGAGAGAATGTGTTCAGGTGGCAGTGTTTGTATTGTTTTATTTTCCGAACCTTATATACAATTTTATATTAAAATATTTTCCTTTTAATATAATTGAACCTTGTAAAACAACCTTGTAGGTACTTTTAAAACACTGTGAAAATGAAAATCTGAAAAGGGAATCTTTGTCCAGCACTGGACTATCAATCTCTAATAATTATAGTAATGATACTTTCTGAAACCAGAAACTACCTTATAGCCTTTCTATTGGCGCCTTTGAATATGAAACAAAGCAATAAACATACATAAAAACAGGGAACAATTAACCGAAAAACAATGTTATGTATGCATTACAAACATTAAATATTCAAAATATGCAACACCACAGCCATTTCACCATTCTAAAAAAGAAAGACCTGAAAATATGTATAACACAAAAAAGGATACGATTTACCCCAAGCAACATACTGGGCTATAGAACCAGTTTCAAGAATTAAAAGAAGTATGAGGGTGTACCAAAAAGTAATTGGAATGAATTTCAGGAGGGTGGGGCATTCGTAGTGCCGGCTACGAACTATCTCATTTGCAGTATGCGCAAAATCGTATCCTAGAAAGGAAATAGTTTTGTGAATGTGGAAGGTCCTTCAAGTCAGACATCGCAAAAACCGAGGAATGATTTTTAAACGCTTGATGAAAAAATTAACAACATGCCACTAGATCCTTAGCAGAGAACGCTGGTCGAAAAACTCACTTAGGAAGGGTGCTGCTAAGCGCTGCTAGCTGCGGAAGCTGGTACTGGGTGATTTCAGATAAGATCAACCGAAGGTTGGCTGGTCGACATTTTTAAATCAACCGATGTTTTTATATGCTATTGTCTAGTGTCTGGTATGAACGAATTCAAACTTAGTTTTGACCAGAAATAATATTTGGGGACAGAAAAATCGTAAGGCATGAAGAGGTGGACAGTGGCATTAAAGCGCACTGATGGAGGGGGCAAGTTTGAGAGTGAATAACTAAATCGATAACATTAGGAGAGTTGTTTTAAACGTTCAAGTTTTAGACGGAAACTATGGGTACAGCTTGCTTGTAATATAAAGTAATAATATTTATTTAAATTGTATTTATTTTTCTAAAAATTGCCAACCATGCCAGCTCGAACGACAAATCGCAAAATTTGGAGGCCTGTATCTCATGAAATGATTTAATCATTACTATTTAATTTGCAGATAGTATTCTACTTTTCTATGGGGCTATTCTTTAAAAATAAATAAGGTATCTCGAGTGATAGGATAGTAGGGATATATTTAATTAAACATGGGAAACAAATCAAACAACGAAACATTCCGATGCAAAAAAAGCACCACCTTTGATTTTTTTAAATTTGGGTAACTCTGTTTATCTCTATTTCGGCATTAATTTCTATTAAAAACATGTTGCGTTATTTTATTGAGAAAAAGAAACAACTCCCCAAAGTAGGGTTCTGTTTCAAAGCCTACACTTAGCAGTGCCCTATACAAGAGTGACTCTAATTTCCATTTTCATGAAACTAACACACATATTTTATATACTTTTTATTCAGATGAGGTTATTGATAATTGATAACAGATATCATATTATTGATAACAGATCATTATTGATAATTGATAATAGATACCATATTACGAACCAGTGACCCGAGAAAATATCCTGCAGCCATCGGCCACTGGGAACTCTGTTTACTTTATTTTCCTACGGCACTATACGCTCCTCTTCTTACCCGCTATCTCCATCTCTCTCTCTCTTCTATATATATCTCTGACTTAAATCTAGAATAAAAACATATTCAAGCATTCCCTTCTGCGTGATAGTGTTCTGTGGCTGGCAACAATCATTTCCTCGCGAAGATCACGATTATGGCGCAATAGTTGACGGAAGTAGCAGGCGACACTCGTCGCTAGTTTTGGCAAAACGGCCGATACAATCTTTTTTCTCATTTCCACGCTCGCTGTCAAGGATGAGGGGTTCGCTTCAACCAGTAAAATATGGCCCTCGATGCCTCTTTACTGAGCAGCCGTGCCTGTCGCCTTCGCACTCGCTGGCTTCGCGGGCAATAATATGAGGCACACAGAGGCACACCGACAGAGTAGCAGAACCCCAAATACTCGAGCCCCGTTTAAACACAATAGAGCGTAAACACTGCCGCCATGTTTACCTAAGAAAGGTTAACATGGAGACAGTGTTTACGTTTTAAGTAAGGAAAAGCATGGCGTGTGGTATGAGCCGGATCCTTACACGAGGCGCAAAGTGAGCCCTGAGAACCTGTCTCCTGCCCTATATAGTACTTCACGAAAGACGAGCTACTATGTTCGCGCCAACGTCCCAACCAGAAGGACGTGATCTCTGTCATGCTCGACGGGAGAAAATGTTCGTGCAAATGCGCGTACCGACACTCTCAATCCGAGAGCCCTTTCGTGTATACAAAGACAAGCATCCTGATTCCGGCGTTGGGCTAACTAAATTTTATCCCTTGGGCCCTAGATGGGCCAAATGTATTTTACACCAGGAAGTGTGCGTTTGCGTGCGCTGCGAAAATTATTGCCTTTGTAGGGCCGCTGTAGAGAACGTTACAGGCTGAACGATCAACACTGGTGAAATGAACTTAGCATTTCTGTGCGACTCACTAACAAGTATGTGTCTTTAAGGAGACTTTGATCACTGTCCAAAAGGCCAGTCTCTTACACTCGAGGAACTTCAAATCCCAGAGGATGAAGATATTGTGCTTACAACATGGGAGTCCGGTAACCTTGTGAAAAAAAATTGGATCCTGAGACTTTTTAAAAGTCGTTCAAGTAACGGTAGAAAGTTGGATATTTCACAACCATATCTGACAAACGCAAGGTAAATCGATCCACGATGAAAAGCAGCTGCATGACACGCGGGAGCATTGTCTTTCATTTTGACTTTACTGAAAACTGGACCATCGTGCTTCCTGACAAAGTTAAAGCCTACCACTGAAGAAAAAAAGGTTACGATATTTGCATGTGTAGTGACAACAAGACAATCTACGAACAGCGTTGCTATCATCAGAGAGGACCTGTGTGACGACGTCGCTCTCATCCGCTTGGCTCTAGAAAAAGTGGAAGAGTGGGTTGAAAACAACGTTGCGATATGCTCGCACGTGACGTGCACTAAGTGACGGGGTCTCCAGTCATTTTAAGAATCGCTACCAGCTTCACCAGTTTGCACAGAATAATTGCCCAGAAGCCCAGTGGTTATTTTCTGCATCTGGACATGGGGAAAATGCATGCGACGGAGTTGGCCGACTCGTGAAGCACTAAGGCCACGCTGAACAACCTAAGAGAACGTTCAGTAAACGAAATTCAGACGGCACAGGACAATGCTGAGCGTTCTACATGAGAAACTGGTGCATCTTGCCCATCTGGATGGAAACAAAAAATTGCTCGGTATCGTCAACAAACAAAAAAAGAGAAGAGTGGCAGACGATTCACGCCTTTCCTGGCATTCAGCCTTGGCACGTGTGGCGGTTGTGCAAGTCACCAACAGAAGGAACTTGTGACTATATACACCACGGACAGTCGGATCTGGTTAGAAGAAACTTTATTAATCGGGTACATCGAGGAAAGCTTTAGTGTAAAGTGCCAAATTTGATGCCCCAAGGACTTCTCATTTTGAATGCAGGGACATCCTATTGATCAGAGTTTTCTTCGCGGGGTATTTGACCTACTATTTTACTTGGTGATAGCTTATAATCTTTATCTGATCACCATATGAGAATCACGAAACGTTATCCTTGCACAGGATAAAATATATCGGCTTGCCACGATCCATTCGTACACCGAGAGAATCGAAGCTCTTACAGACCGGCGCGGTGGCACCGCTCACCTGAAGTGGTTTGTCCCCGGAAATACATAACTAACCTAAACAATTTTAGTATTCTACCTTTATTTTTTGTGCGTGGAAGTAAAGTTGCTTCTTTTATTTTAAATATAAATTATACCGGAAAGTAAAACTCTACGCTGCATCATACTTTTCTCGAATCATTATAGTCTTAATATGATACCTCTTTGTACGCTGTATGTAAAATGCTGTATATAGTTTCTCCTCACTTTTAGTGTGTGACCGATTGCTATAGTTGTCAGTGACCTCATCTGAATAAAATTATATAAAAGATGTGTGCTGCTTTATGAAACTGGAACTCAGAGGCACTTCTGGTATAGAGCACTGCCAACTGTAGGCTTTTAAAAAGGACCCTACTTTAGGGAGTTGTGTCTTCTTTCTCAATGAAGTAACGCAACATGTTTTTAATAAAAATGAATGCCGAAATAAAATATGACAGGGCAGCTAAGTTTTAAAAAAGAAATCGAAAGTGTTTTTTTTTATTGGCATCGGAATTTTTTGTTGTTTGATTTTTTTCACATGTTTGCCTAAATATATCCCGACTATCGTATCACTCAGATACCTTATTTATTATTTAAATAATAGCTATATATAATTAGAATACTACCTGCAAATTTTATAATAATGAAGACACAGGCCTCCAAATTTAGCCATTTGTCGTTCGAGCAGCCATGTTTGGCAATTTAAAAAAAAAAAAATTAAAAGAATATTTTTTACTTTATATTACAAGCAAGCTGTACCTATAGTTTGCGTCTAAAAAGTATTAAAATTCTCCTAATGGTATCGTTTTAGTTATTCACTCTCAAACGTGCCCCCTCCATCTTGCGCGTAAATGCATCTGTCCACCTCTTCATGCCATACGATATTTCCTGCCCTCAAATTTTTTCTGGTCAAAACTAAGTGTGGGTTTGTTCATACCAGACACTATAAAATTTCATATAAAAACATCAGTTCATTTAAAAATGTCGACCAGCCGCCCTTTGGTCGATCTTATCTGAAATCATACTACTACTACCGGCCCGCCCTTCAGAAATTCATTCCGGTTACTTTTGTATCCACCCCCGTATGGTTCACTGTGCCAAAAGCTTTCAATATATGCGATGTTTAAGAAAAATGTCGGCAATCCGTCAATTAGGCTCAATAGACCTTATGATAAATTGCTTGGTGATTTGACAGCACTGAAAGCGTCGCCATTTTAATGTTGGCAAGCGTTGTCGGCACCGAAGCACGGTGGAGGCATCGGAGAGAGCCCAACGGGTAGTTTGTGATGGCGCAGTGGCTGTGTCTTCCGCCTTCTGACCATAGAATGTGTACGAACAGTTTAAACAACCTACCGCAACTGTCTGACGAAACTCTCAGTGCCGAAGCACGGTGGAGGCATCGGAGAGAGCCGTACGGGCAGTGTGCGATGACGCAGCAGCTGTGTTTTTCGCTTTCTGACCATGGAATGTAGACGAACAGTTAAAACAGCCTACTGCCACTGTCTGACGAAACTCTAAAGCCTGTGCACGTTGGCGACAACTTCGTCCCAGCAGCGGAGCGAGTCCTACGCCTTCGCTGTGGGAGCTTACACACTGCGGGTTGTCGCCAGCGTGTGCACAGTCCTCCGAAAGTTTCGTCAGCAGTGGCAGTATGTTGTTTAAACTGTTCGTCCACATACCATGGTCGTAAGACGAAAACACAGCTGCCGCGCCATCGCACACTGCCCGTATGGTTGTCTCCAATGCCTCCACAGAGCTTCAGTACCGACAACCCTTGCTAACATTAAAATAGCGACGCTCTCAGTGTTGTCAGACTACCAAGCAATTTTGCAAAAGGCTTATAGAGATGAAGCAATGTTCTTTGTAATAAACCCTTTCTTGACCTCATCAAGCAACAGTGGCGGTCACCATATCTTGTGCAAAAAGCCTGTAATTGCATCAGTCTTTGCCGAATTCAGACGCAGCATGTACTCTTGATACAAGCTAAGCCGTGTCCACGCCGAATGATTTCACAGCCCTCGCGTGCAATACTTGTCCAGAGCGATTCCCTTAACAAGGGCGGATTTCGAGAATTGGTGCTGTAGCTACCATACTCCGTTCACCTCTAAGCTGAGACTGCGCTGGAAGCTACGTGTTGTTAGAACAGTCATACGCATCTCTTTCGACACGTCATCACGCTCTCGGCCATGCCCAAGCGCAGAGAGCCGGGTCAGGGGATAAGACGGAGGCGGCTGATTGGTCCGGCAAGCACGTACCTCCCACTCTTGTCTCAGCTTAAGGGTGAACAGACTATAGATGGTGGACACTTTTGAAAAGGGTCTGTTCAAGTGTTGCTGACAAGCTGTTGGAGGCTGCAATAAAAAGCAGAAGCGGATACTGCAATTTTCAATCGTCTCCTATCATTTTTATAAAAGCCTTCGTTCTTCTCGTGAACAACATTGGATCCCACCGATGCCTCTATGACGTGGTAGAGACAGGTTAACGACGACAACTGGTTTATTGGATACATTATGTGGTCTTGTGGGCTGTCGGGGTGGCGGCATCGATTACATGATGGGCCTTGCCTGCTAACCCCCTTTCGCGTATTTTTGCTTGTGCTTGCCGCATGAGGTGCTGTGCTAGGCGGTGGGCTCCGGTGTTGCCCACAGCAGTTCTAAATCGCGACAGAAAAAAGAAACGAACAGGGGGACAAGTCTTTAACAATTTAGCAAGCAGATATGTTTTAGGCTGGCTTAACACGAAAACTCTTTTTCAAGATTTTGATATCGTAAGGCAAACAGGATATTGGAAGTTTCATGGTCTAAACTAAGAAGCACACCCCACAAATGGATGATTCATTGCCACCCCTGGTCATGGTCTGACGAGCAGCTGAAATCTCGTTACAACTTGAAGTCACAATAGCTGCAATTCCAGCCTCCCAAGTTCACGAGCAGGAACCGCTGAAATAGCGACCTGCTATTTTTGCTCTCACCACCTTCGAACATACAATTAGCTCATGCTGTATGGACCCAAACCTTTTGGAGTGATAACATGCAACTATGCCAGTGTCGTTTACTGAAGCACCTGGAACCATATATTACAAAATCATAAAAATAAAACAGTCAAATTTTGTTTTCAATTAACCTTCTGAACCTGCAGTGATAATTATAATAAACTACAAGCATATACAGATTCATTAAAATATGTTTTATATCTATCTTCAATGAATTGCTATATTGATGTAAATGTAAATGTATCATTCTTGCAAGCACGTCAAACGCAGTCATTGAAATGTGACAAAGGCATCTTGGGGACATTCGGGATGCGAGTCACCTCAACGCGGAAATAGCTATAGCCTGGCTGCAAGCATGCCACTTGAAAGTGTTGGCAAATACATTACCAGGAAAAATACATTTCTCTCCATTCATTTACGCCAGTGCACCTACAGTGCCAAATGTTGCTCTCCTAAAGGTGTAGACACCACGCATATTAGAGAATGCATGAGGATCACACCGTCCACGCTGTAGAACAGTCATGCAGCGCCAAAGGAGAGGGCTGATGTGGGAGCACCGAGATACCGGGCTTGAAGAGACAGAAGAGGCAGCTGTCTCGACTAGTGCTCCAGGTGTCCGCCACCATAGACGGAAACAGTCATCTATGTTGCCATCAATCGTCCCAATAGACCGATCTCACTAAGCGTTCCATGCATGCGTGACGCCGCCGTAACTTTAGCTCACAGAAGGCAGGCGGCAGTGCACGAGACGGCTCGTGTCATCTGGTCCCTCGCAAAGCTCCCTCGGGGTTCTCCCATATGCAGAAACACAAAAGATTTCTCAATGCACCTCAGCGGCGGCTTAACGAAAGTGTCTGGTGAGATCGGTCTATTCAAAGGGAAAACCTCGAGGCAGCCAGCATGGTCCTCTTCGGAGTACTTCTTGTATAGATGTCCCCCCCCCCCCCCGGCCCTCCCCCCCCCCCCTTCTTTTTTTACCTTAGGATAGGAAAAGATTTTAAACGCGCACAATTATTTAGTACATTCATAGGAACTTTGTGAACGTGTGGATAAAGATAGATATGTTATTCAAAGCCCTAAACATATGATTATAATGCAATTAAATGCAAAGGTGCAAGCGAGCTGGACAAGAATGATGAAAATAATCCCTGGAGAAGGGGATTATTCGTCTCTCTTGTGCCCCTTCTACAGGGATTATTTTCATCACCCTACACACATTTTTGCTTTTGTTGCACGTCATCTTTTTAGTTATTTCCTTTTTTTACGGTGTTAAGGATCTGCGGATTATTTTAGAAGAGCCTCAAAACTAGCACTGAAGGTCTACAATAAGCCCACTTAAGTATTATACACATAATTTTAGAAAGGTTGCCTTGCTATTAATAACCTGATCTATTGCTTCCAGTTTGTTTGACTGCCTAATAATTAATAACCAGTATATGTCAATCTGTTTTTCAGTTCCTGCATTTATTCAGGGGTGCACTTTAACGCACCGCATAAAGCATTACTATACACGAGAGTAAAAGTTTAATAAATGCGTAGGCTAGTTAAAGAAAACCAATTTGAGCTTGGAAGCAAAAATGCAAGTAAACAGAGGATTCCTAAAAAAAAAAGTGCACAGTCTCATGAAAAAATATTTAATGGCATGCATGTGTTATTGGTCAATCTTGAAAATTTCTCACGTATGACTTGGGGCCATAAAAATAACGTTAATAACATGGCTAGTTGCCCGAACCCTCCACAACCCTAATTTATAATATTTCTTTCGATAATCCTTATCCAACGTCTTTTTCTTCTTTTTTAGAGCGCGGCTCCTAGGCGCCCATTTTCGGCTTGAGCGGCGTCGCCGTTGGCGTCGCCGTCGGCGTCGCCGTCATTGTCGGCGTAACCGCGCGGTGCATTATGGGAAATATCCTATAATGCACCGCGCGAAGGTCACCTGACCCCCCCCCCCCGAGGTCAAGTGACCCTGCTCCCGAGGTCACGTGACCTTCGCGCGGTGCATTATGGGACATTTCTCATTATGCACCGCGCGAGAGCCAGGTGACGAGGGTCACGTGACCTCGGGGGAATCACGTGACCCCCGCGCGGTGCTTTATGGGAAATGTCCCATAATGCACCGTGCGAGGGTCACCTCACCTCACGAGGGTGACGGGACCCCGCGCCGTCACGTGTCAAGTGACCCCCTGAGGTCACGTAACTCCCCTCGAGGTCACGTGACCTTTCCCTTCTGAGGTTGTGACCACCCCCTGAGGTCACGTGAGCCCTCCCCTCGCATGACCTTTAGCCATGCAGAGGAGGGGGAGGGGGGAACACACTCCCCTCAGCACCTTTCCCTCCTCCTCCTCAAGAGCTGCGCTCCAATTCGGTGTTACAGGGGGTCGTAAACGGCTTCCATTTTTTTTTCAGGCATTAGATGCCGTGCTTTTTTGGATACGACCAAGTTTTTTGCAATAATGAATGGGATTTCGGCATTTTTCGCCCGAAAATAACACGTTTTGATGGCTTGAGCTGCACCCAGAAATTTATTTTATTCTTTTAGTGTGCTAAGAGTTTTTTGAAGAAGAGTTTGGATCATCGGAGAAATATACATATAAGGTCTTTTTCTTGAATTGAATAACGCGCTTTCTTTTACGCCTTCCCTAGAACCTTGTAGGAACTCAGAAAAGGCGACCTGACCGGTTTCTCATGTATAAAATTTATGCCGTTTCGTGTTACCTGTTTTAAGAAGACTCGGACGTTGATAAACTACGTCATGTTGCAGCTCTGTTTCACAGGTCCCAATTTAAAAGTATAAAGCAAAATAAAAAAATGTATTATTTGCTGTGCAGTTTGCACATTTTCCGAAGACCAGTAGTCAAGTGCCGAGAGACATTAAATGTTTATAAGTTCCCCTTAATCAAATGAACGTGCTTGGCCGCTCGGAGCGAATTCGTTGAGGAATAATCATAGTTTCCAGGCATTTTATTTTTTAGAACTGGATAAATTTACGTACCGTCTGAAACAAAGTTTGGTATTATGGAGAAGAATTACAGACATTGCGGCCCACTCTAAGCCCCGCCCACAGATGAGGGGCCCCGCCTATTCTTGCTGGAAGGGCTTGGCTGCTCGTCAGAACACGCTCAAAAGCCTAGTGTCTCCCTTTCGCGACATCCGGCGCGTCTAGTCTGGCGTCTCACACTGCCTGCAACTCCTGCCAGCAAACGCGCGGCAGCCTCCGGCATCGTTTGCTATTCCACCACCGCCTATCCTCATCTGCGATGTCCTTAAGACGCGGAATTGAAAGCTGCCCGTCGGCGTCCGTTTTCGCCTTCGTCCGTCTGCTATTCCGCCCCTGACAAAGAAACTTCTGCAACGCTCGCAAGACGCGACCATGAAAGGGGCGTTCTAACATTCCATCATTCACGAGGCACGATCCAATAGGAGCATCTGTCAGCATCTGTCGACATGCGTTAAAAGCACCAGAGCGGACTGACAAAATCAATATTATAAATATGCAGTCCTTCGATGGTTTCTTTTCTTGTTATATTTTTCGCTTGGCATCCTCGAACAAGGTGGATGAACGTCTTGAGAAACAATTAAAAGCCTTCCAAATTTGTCCGCTCTGACAGGCCAGGTGCACTGCGAGACTTGAGAGCTGCTTGCCTTTTGAAGCGAAATGACAGGAACATACCTAGACAAACTTGGTGCGAACCGAACGCCCGATTTCCTTCAGCAAAATGGCTCGCAAATTCTTACCTACCTATGTATCTTCTCGGGATTGAAACCATGGTTGCAATCACAACGGTTGTACAATTCACAAGGCTGTGGAGTCTCATTTACGGGAACCAACATCTTTTTTCAGCATCAACACGCATAAATGAACAAGTCAAGCCAGACCAAGCAACATATATTTGACGAAAACAAGCACCTGCACTGCGGTTCCGAAGGCGCGTGCTTCCAAGAGTTGTTTGCTGCAAACTACACTGTTAGCAAGTCCCGTGTATTTGGTGAATATTTGGAGTGAAAAACACGCTATTTGCACAAATTATCATAAATTTGCACGTTGAGTAATGAATAATTCGTTGAAAAATCATGCGAGGTTGTAAAAAACGTGTTTCGGTTGGGTCATACACGCATAACCGTGTAGCCGACTTCAAAAACAGATCTCACTCCCGGCGACAACCACAGCATTGCCGGCTATCGAAGCACCGGAATGCTTGGGGACACACCTAGAAAGGACCGTGGAGATAAATGCAGCGGAAAGAAACATATATCGGAGACAGACATGCACCAAAGGCAATTACGCTACGTCCCGGGACGGGGCGAAGCCCGCGCTTGTAGCGTGCTGCCATCTTGATTTCGGTCAATGGCAATGCGGCTTCCCTCATGTCGCCCATGCTTGTATTTATTTTAAGGGTCTTGATAATAGTTTTTTACGCACCACAAATAAAATCATCGGTCTAATTACTCGTTTTAAACAGTTAAAATGAATATAAGAAGCGTGTCCTTCATTTGAACACGTGACATTGCAGTTGGTTTCGTTTTGGCTTCAACCCTTCAAGTGCAAGCGAAACCAGTGAAACGGCCATGTTACACCAGGGGGAGGGGGTGGCGGAAGGTGCGCCGCTTTCAAAGCACCCTCCACAGAATTTACGGCGCTCCGTGGTGGCCGCCATAATAAAACATTACACCAGTGTTGCTGCATCTGTAGGTCATCTTTAAGTTAGAGCAGACAGACAAAATCTGGCCACGGCGCAACGCCGATGTACGCTGGAAGCTAGAGCCGGTTTTGCTTTCGTTGTTTTTGTTTGGTCAGAAAAAAATCTGGGAATCTTGTCCAGCTCGCTTGCACCTTTGCATTTAATTGCATTATAATAATAACAACGCAACGCCGGTAGTGTTTTGGTTTGACGGGACACGAGAACCTCCGCTGGCTCCGCGGTTTGCGATCACATGTAGCGAAGACGTGACCGGAGAAGTGCCGCTTTGATGTTCCGGAAGACGGAAAGTATCATTCGTAATCGTCGTATGTGCTTTGAAAGTGAAGGGAGTCACAGGGTCCATGAGTGCGCAACCACAAGCCAAGGTTCACGACAGCGCTGCGTTGACTTCGGCGATCTCGTTCTGTTTGGTGCAACACGGCGATGCGACAAAGAGCTGAAATGTTCGTGGTGTGTGGTGCGGTGCTTGGAGGTAGAAAACCAGACTGACCCGGAGCGCCAATTGGTTGTTCTGGGGTAGAGGTTCAACGGGTTCAGTCCCGTCGTCGTCAGCTGATCCGGTCCAGCTGGTCCGGGCGGACGCAGCGAGCGTTTTTAAACGTAAATCTTCCTTGTAAGGGCAGAACGAGCGGGTTGGGAGGGATAAATAAACTTGAGGAAGAAAACGAGAAGGGACAGACAAACTTGTGTGTGTCCGTCCCTTCTCGTTTTCTTCCTCAAGTTAAATTGAAAAACCTTCCTATTCGTTCCGTTTCAAATTGTGGAAGATTCCCGACACATACCATGAGTAAAAAGCTGCTGGCGGTTTCAGCAAAATTACGTCGTTTTAATTGAACAATGTACTCCGGATTGTTGTCCTAAATCTGCCGTTTTTATACTTCGTGTTGGACTGCGCTCGCACAGCGACCTGTTTGCACAGCGACGCACACCGCTCGAGTAGATGATTCGCTCCTTCAAATGACCGGTTATACAAAATTTCAGGCAAACTTAACTCACCACCGATATTTTCCTGTAAATCTCGTGTGAGTTTGTTGCGCTCATCATGCGGTGTGAATAAATTAGGGCAAGATTTCCTACCTGCCCACTGATGCATGAACTGAGACCAGTTTTTACGTAGTAAACATAGTGATTTTTCTTTGTTTTGGGAAGAGGCGTTGGAGCATTTATTATGGTACAATGACTTGAGAGCTGGGAAATCGGGGAGAGCGAGCAAGTTTTTCCAACTTTGTCTCTCTTCTCTCTGGCACTGCCCCTAGTTTCAAGTTTCAGTTTCAGTAGGCATACCTACTAGCGGGCACAAACTGCTCTAAAGCAGGTAAAAGACTGGGAAGTCAGGACGGTAAGGACTCCGTGTTTCGCGTTCTTCGCTAGGTGACTGGGTAAGTGCTTTTGCGAGGTACTCAGAATATGCAAACGGTGTTGTTATGCACGTCGTTTGCGTCTCTCCAGCAAAACGAATAAGATGATCTACAAAGGCGCAATCGCAAGCCAAAAGTTTACGATAACAGTGCGTTTCCTTCGATGGTCCGTGTATTTGTATTTTACCCTGCTCTCTGCAACACCGTGTCATGACGAAGAGCTGTAACGGTCACGGTTTGTGCTGGCCTACCGGTTTACAGAAACCCGCACCGACCGCATCGGCACCGAGTGCACTTGGGCTGTTGATGCTGAAGCCTAATTCATTCGCGGCGCCAGCTGATTCTGCTGCTCGACGGTGACGAAGTGGCGAGAGTGACCTATGAAGTAAATGTAAATCCTCGTTCATCCAGTTATCCAGTGTCAAAGTGTGGAAGATGTCGAACGTGCACTGAGGGCGGGAACTACGAGCGTTTTTGCCTTGCTTTTGTAACTGAAACCAGAGCAGCAAGATAACTGCCTTGCGTACTCCAAAATGACGGAACCAATAAGTTTCAACAGGTCGAGTACGTCACCGGAGATGTAGACTAGACGGTGCACACTGTTTAAACACTTGCAGTCTCAACCAGTGCTACCAGGAAAGCGACGTCAACAGAGAAGGAGCTTGCGATTCAGCATAATGCAGTGCCACGGGCCCGTGAAGCTTCAAAGTTCTGGGTGGTGGTGGTAAGAAAAAACGCATCAGTGCCACACCAGTGATCCCGAATAACACCGGTCACAAATTGCCAAGCCCCACAGCTCCACTCGACACCGACACGACATACGACAACAAACTGCATCAAAACGCCCCAAAAGTGAAGGCGTCTGCTCCCGTATGCGTACTGAAACTAGCGGAAGTGAAGTGTTGGCGGATGTCCGCCAAGTTGTCACGTGGCGAAGTCACTCGGACAACTTGAAGGAACATAAACGAAGGGTTTATTGGGCGAACTTGTGCCCTCCGAAAGAAAGACCGGCGGGAGGCGAGCGTGGGCGGTAGCCGGCGAAGAGAAGAATAATAACAGCGGTCGGCCGGCTGCTATCTTTTTACCCGCTCATCGAACTTTCTAGAATCTTCGGATAACAACGTGCTGTTTTGAGAGCAGCCTCTCGATAAGCGTATGAACGAAAAGCGCGCACTCATGGCGCGCGCGTCAAAGAGGATAGATAACATTACGCAGCTCGCGGCTTGACACAGCACGACGCGTGGCAATATATTTAAAAAATTCTTTGTGCAAGGATCATTTTCATTTATTATTGAATACATAATGACAAAATCCCAATAATTTGTTTTTCTACCTGATTCAAGCTAGTCGGACTGCTCATAACACTGGTTAAGCAAGAAAATAACAAAAATTTGAAGTTTTTTATGACCGGTTTAAGATTTATTGTTATTACATCGTTATTTGTCGCAACGGAATAACATTACAGTTTTTGCCTCCATACATTTTAAATGCAAACAGCTCTTACACACGGCTGTATATTGCTCCGTGTTTTGTGTCTTCTTCTATAAATCTGTAACGGTCAGTGACCAACGAGCTCACCCGCACATGTCAAGCTTATATACGCCGCGGAGAGAAACGAATGTCGAATACGAAGTGTCGGCCACAGTATCGTTGTAGTGTTTGTGCATATGTCTATGTCGGAGCTGTGTAATATGTGGTGCTCGTATTGTCTGAGATGTATGTATGGTTGCTGTCTACTCGTGATGGTGTTCGCAGTGTACCAACAGACGCGTATTTTTTTCCTAGGCTGCTATAATTCTCACTAGGTGGCGCAAGTTACCACCCAATTACAAATATATTGCTCCAGGTTATTTATTTACGCAAGTTCGGCATTCGCTTGTTTGTCTAGCAGTGGCGTTGTAGCTGCCCAACGTCGCTACGCCTAGATGGCACGAGTCGTCGCCCGATTCTAATATTTCGCTTCCTCGAGTAATTTATCTATTATCAAAAGTTCGGCATTTGTTAATCTGTCTAGCAGTGCCATCGCAGCTTCCGACGCCGGAGACGCACAAACGTACCTTTGCACGTATCTATGTCCGCCGCTTGGAGACTGTTTACTGTGTATAAAAGACATCGAACGGGAACAAGCGCGTCCTGTGTGCTATCACTTCGGCAAAAAGGCGCGCGGCTTGCTGGGCTCGTCTCTCGCCAGTTCTGGGCTGCTGGCCGTCATGTTTTATAAGCAGGACGCTCACCCTGTTTCGCGAAAGGCAAACACAGTCTATCGTGTTAAGTTTACACGTCACCACATGTGCAGACGAATAACACACATGGCTGCCTGTAAAACGAACACGTTTTGACGTGTCCGCTACGGGACAACGGTTTACACGTCTAGGCGTGTTATTTTTGCTAACAGAGTGGTTGCCGAAACTTCAGTGTGCTGTTACACTGGAGAGCGACCTGCAGAAGAGCAGGCGTCTGCCACATCCACCACAGCTGATGGGACACCGCCAGGATTGCGACCGGCGACAGCATGACACTTGTATGACGTCACAAGACGGAAATCGAGGAACAACAATTTTGGACGTTATAAACACAGTAGTCGGGGATGCGTTCCAGGCGCCGTAATCACGGTGCAAACGCCGGCAGTCATCTTGCCCAAGGGACGCTGTGAACAGGGACTCATTAGGACTTGATTTGAGTAATACAAGCTTGGGGAGCGTCTCAAACTGCCACGCTTGTAGAAGCTTGCCTGCTTTGGTGCAGAATGCCAGGTCATGAGGAAAATACAGACACACAAAAATGCGAATGTTGTCGAAGCACAGGTCATTGTTAAACTCCAAGATTGTGAGCCAAGAGACGCCATTTCACGCTTTTCAAAGTAAAAATTGAAAAAAAGAAAAACGTGTCAAGACGCAGCTAATCTGACGTCTTTACGCAGAGATTAGAGACGCGAATCCTACCGGTGGTGGCATGAATCTGGCACTTTCGATTGACTTGCGACATTGAATCTATCTGATTTCAGGTGTCGTAAGCTGTTCTTTACTTCTTCAGCACTACACAGAAAGATAAAAGATCAGTGAAGGTGCCATAAGTAGTTCGAGGCCCAGTCAGTTGAGCTTGTATACTACCCGAAATAAGAGCACCATGGTTTTTTTTCGAAGCTTCAGCGCACGAAGCCTCCATTTTGAAAACTGTATTCACTTTATGTAGATATTTGTCTCTCAAACATAAAAAATATGGTCGATAAAAATACTATTACGAAATAGGGAAGCAAGTTTACAACGAACATTCCATACATCAATCATCTCACCAACCCGTAAGAGCCAAGAAATGGAGCGTATATATTTACAGTACGTTCCTGGGCGGGACCCAGGGCGGGCTACCTTCACCTAAATTCCGTCAAACGGCGCGAGTATTGCGCAAACAATAAGTATTTTTTCCTGGAAAAAAATTTAAACATATACACGTGTCCCGAGAAAAACACATTAATTTTTCTATTTTTTACATATTAGTGTTTTCCTAATAGTGTACCACCCATAACCTACATGTACCCCTAAATGGCGTGACAAGCCCTTTACGAATGTACCCCCTTTTCAATGGGACAACATTTTCAAAAAGAGGGCAGATTAATTATGTTTTTATTAAGTTAGCAGAATCCTTGACAAGCTTGATGGGTATTACGCTCAAGTTGAAGTGCAGTTTCAGGGCAACTAGGTGCTCATTTGCATTTGAGGTGTTGTGACTGTTTTATCGTGGGAGGACATCACTCGCTCGTCTTAATGGCTCAGCCTTTATCAGCAAGGCCAGTGATTCGTGTTGAGAGTGCATATATCGGTGACGTATACAAAGAGGGACTTTCGATAGTGCAGACTGTGATGGAGATCTATATTTTGTTGGATCAAACACTTTATTGTTTTAACCGTTAAAACAATTGAGGTAGATGTATTAATGTGGTCGAAGAACTTGATCAGTTGTTGGGCATCATTTCATAATTTGCGAATTTGCGAATCGGCGTCGCCGTGACCAAGCAAATAACTAATCGAACGAGTGCCTGCGGGAAACAAGAGAACAGAACACATACATTTTTGATATGCATAATGAAAGTGTACATAACACTGCCAGTTCAACATTTGAGATACGTTGAAAATATTTAATAACGACTGAGAAATGACAAACGTGTCTGAAAAATGCAACCTCACCAGTGCAGTTAAGAGTCCAAACATGTTCCCAGATGCCTTCCGAAAGCCTAGTGCACCGACCAAGTGGCCGGCGATTGGTGGCATAATCATTCCTCTGAAATACAGCAGCGTAAAATTATATGTTACCAAACGAAGAGCCTGCGCACGGACAGATACTTTCCTACACAAAGCTGAAATGAACTGCCAGGGATCAAAATTCCGAAGACGTTTCAGTAAATCTCTGCTAGCAGGTTGTAACCACCGTGCGTAAATTTGCATGCTCGCACGCGCAGTTATTGCAACGGCTTTTCCGACTTACAACTTTAAAAGTAAGGTGATCATTAATATCGTTTTGTAAAAGCTGCTAACATAACAAACATACCTTGGATAGAGGTCATTTATTTTAATGTGTTTAACGAAGTTAACGTAAATGGGTCAACGGAATACTGTATGGGCGACGTCATCGTAAATAAGTCTTGGTAAAAAGAGCCTCATATATAATTTCTATAAAAATCATGATTTGTGGACTCCTTTTTAATATAAAGAACGAAGACACAAACTGCGCGTTTTACTTTTAATTCTTTCAGATGTTAGTAGTGTGTCACGGTTCACGGTCACGGTTTCACAGGAGCTGTCAGTTTGTCACTGAAGGGACTACATCAGGATTCGGCCGCAAGGCTGCCAACCCGAGGGAAAATTCTCAGATTAATGTAATATTCGGGTCTATGTGGGAATAAGGGAAATCTTGCTAGTTTGAGGGCAATTTCGGGCACCGTATATATATGGAATTTTATAGGTCAATTATGATGTTTCTTTTGGTTTTGTTTCCGAGATAACATCGAATTTCACCAGCTTTGGCTACTATGCGGAGGGCAAGTTCGTCTGCTTCTCGCGCAGGGGGTAGCGGTGACGTCAGAACGCCGAGCCCTGATTGGCTGATCGCGGTCCCCTATCTGAGCGTCGTCTGCTCCTTTGCAATGTCGTCTGCTCGCAACGTCGTCTGCGTCCGTCTTACCTTTCCTGCGACTTTTGCAAGTGGAGAGGCCAGATTCACGAAACTATCTTACGCCAAAAATATGCGTAAGACAAAACTTAAAAACAAATTCGTATTCACGAACCGAAATTTTCGTAAGTTTTGCGCAGCTTACGACAAAATCCTACGACAGCTACGAAGCTACGCACTTGTTACGATCAAATCAGCATGGCCGACAGCGTCGCGGTCGCGACGACCAACGGACGTTTATTTTTCTACGTGCGCTTCTCACGCGTCCCGACTTCAAGCAGCAAGAAAAAAGTAAAAAGTACTTGAACCAGACCACGAAGAACAAGAACGCTTTATCCACAAACACCCGGGAAAAGCTCCAACGGCCACGATTCCACCGACACCGACCAAGCGAACTCGGCAGATAGGCCTAGCAGCCACTCCGACTCGGTGACCGTCTGCCCACGACCGGCTGGCGTGCTGAATGGAATGTGCCCGCGCGACCCTTGTGAACCTTTCCCGTATTATACTGTGATCACTGACCTCAATTTTAGATTAAGAGGTCAATCTCTTCCTCTTGTCATCTCCTTGTTTTCCGAGGCAACGGTGACTCTCGCCGGTGAAAAAGCGGTGAATATCCGACAGACGCAGGAAAGGTAAAGGAGCCATCGCTTTGACTAGCAGACGTAAAGCAGACTACGTTAACTGCGCCAACCCGCCGACGCCATTAAAGAATGAGGAGTCTTGCCGCACACGAAATGGGGGGAAAAGTATTTGGGAGGGAACTTGAGGACACTAACACGCTCACTCTCGGTTCTTAGCGAACAAACCTCGGCGTCTCGGGACACCTCGCCAGTGAGTACTTTGACTTCCCTCCTTGATGCGCGTCTGCTAGTTGTTCGACAAAAACAACGAACCGCTCGAGTTATTTCGTCTGCCTTCTCTGAAAGGCGAAGTCGAGCTTGCTCGTAAAGACCTGCACTTCCGAAAGTCGCAGGAATGGTAAGACAGACGCAGACGACGTTGCGAGCAGACGTTGTTGCAAAGGAGCAGACGACGCTCAGATAGGGGACCGCGATCAACCAATCAGGGCTCGGCGTTCGGACGTCACCGCTACTTCCTTCTCATGCGCAGAAGACGAAAATGAGCCCACTTGCGAGGCGTATTGGGTTATTTCCTCCGGCCATCTAGGGGCTTGCGGTGCGACTATCTGGCAACATTGAGGAGTACTAGGCTATGTGGTGCGAGATACCGCCCGTTATAAAGGGTACAGGCTTAGCATCCATACATACATCCAACTTTTTCGGCAAAATCAGTTTTCATCGCCCCTGAAAACTATAAAGGAAGGTACCAGCCAAATTAAAGATGATGAAAACGGCGGTGTGCCTTCTTGAAAAAAAAAAAGTTAGACTACAAGAAGAAAGACTCAAATGTCTAGGGATATAGAGTTACCGCGACTAATAATATTCCGTGAAGTGCCGTCGCGTTCCGTGTGTTCGAGCACTAGCTCTCGCTTGTTTTATGCCTTTTGTTTACTTCTGACTTTTATAAAAAGCGCTAATCGAGTTATTAAAGCAGCATCATGTTCTGATGACGTGCCTAACATCTAAGGCGAATATAGGGTTTCATTCGTCAGTTTGAATCTCCCGGTAACACTATCCCTCTCCAGATTTGCTTTGGCCACGTTTTTGACCCGATACATCCATTTATTGGGAAACGTACGCGAGGCGTAAAGGCTATGCGGAGAGCAAGTCGTCTGCTTCTTGCACAGGGGTTGCGGTGACGGCAGAACGACACCGAGCTCTAATTGCCTTTGGTTGAAAGGAAACTGGGCAGACCTTAATGCTAGATGCCTTGTGGTCTACCCACTATTTTTTTCAATCAGCCTATAAGAGATCGGCGCTCTGAGATCATCGCGACCTTCGTCAAGAACCTGACGAACTTGCGTTCCGCATATCATATATTTCTCAGTAAAAATGAAAGCGATGCAGAAAATAACGAATATTTATTATTATATAATTATTTCTGCAAGCGAGAAAAATTTTGGGAGCAATTGGGAAATTTCAGACGTCCGCTAGGGAAACTTTGACTTTTTGTGTTGGCAGCCCTGATTCTACGGTGTACGGTGAAATGGCGGACGTGAGACTGAGTTTTGATGCTTACCCGAGTACCTGCGCAGTAAATACAGCACTGGATACAAATGCTTTTGTGCGAATAGTGTCCGGATAGCCTCGGAGCCTGAAGGATATGAAATTTAATTTTTTTATTAGTATTCACCCCGAAACAACATTTAAAATGCTAGCTCTTTATTCACTCACAGAAATTCTTTCAAGTATGCCGCCCAAAATGCACACAGAACACTGAAAGTTTAAGCCTTTTTCATACGGTTTAGCCAAGGGTGATCGGTAACCAAGTTCAATATCCATGCGCTCCCGGTGTCGCAAAGTGCGCAAGTTTTAGGTGTGAGAATGTAATTCGAGCGTAAAAGTGAAATACTTTACTAGTAGAATTAGTAACAAAAATGAGAATTATGGGTATTCTGGGTACATCGCGGTGCAGAATGCGTAAAAGCACTATATGGAAGTGCACTGTTTGAACTAGATATTTTTGTTAGAGGTAGGATTTAAATACAAACTTTCTCAATTATAGCTGTACCAACGTGGTAAATATTTAGTTTAAAAAAAATTCCTTAGCACTGGTTACGTAAAAAACTCCAAACAGTAACAATTAAATCTGCCCGCTTGTTTGATATAAAAATAAAACTAGAGGATTACAATATCCAGATAATATAATTAATTTGCAATGAAGGGCATGGATGTACGACCTATGAATATTTTTAAGGTATGTTGGCCACAAAGAGTATAGTGCCTTAATGTATTTATAGCAACTTAGTCTTAATGCCATAGTCGTATCACCCGGAACGACTGTATAGCGTAATCCGGTGGCCGTATTTCACATACAAGTTTTCGTGACACTTCCGGCCGCCATGACGAGAGAGAGATATACTTTCGGTTTTCCTATGTTTACCTTGTGTTTGGGTGGGTGTGATATCATTCTCTGGTCTCTACCGAGCAATTCCGTGAGAGCGATATTCAAGAAATGCTCGTGTCGTGCTTTTGAGTGCACGATTACCGCCGGCGATTACCAAACAAATTAACAAAATTAACAATTAACAAAATTTCACAACTGAAGGATTTTCTATTCTCTCTTGACGAGGGAAGCCTTTGACGCCGCCGAGCCCAGGAGATCGCAGGACGGCGGCAGTGGCAGACGGTGCGAGCCCATTTCGAGGTGGTGCCGACAGATGGCGCAACGTCGCGAACAAGCCAAAGTACTCGACCGAACCTCACGCACATCTGCATCAGGCAGACATGCCAGGGACGAATCCTCTTCTGATGCGAAATTTGTGGAGCTATAGTTCATTCCTGGTCACTCGAGAACTCTGGAAGACAGCGGTGGTGGCAGGTGTAACCTTGGCTAGCGCGGTTCTTTGCGTTTCTGGCACCGCGAGCGAAGTCCTGGAAAGTCAGCAGCGTTGTGTTGGGCGGCAGGCCTTGGGTTGTCACGGGATGGTTGCCAACGGTGCAGTCCAGGTAGATCTCGTGGGATCGTCCTTTGAGGCAGGGAGGCGATCAGCAAGATTAACCCTGACAGCCTCCTCCGCCTGATGGGTCGCAGCCGGTGGGCAAAAATGATCTTTGTCTTCACCGTCATCACAGGAATATAGACTTGGCGGAGGAAACGGCTGCCCCAGTTAGAAAAGAGGTGCGGCTTTTTTGCAGCCCCTATGAGCGCCACACCAAATAAAAACTGGGAGAAGGAGACACGGGTAAAACAAGAGGAGGCGCCTTGGTGGACAAAAACAGTGCAATCGAAATCAACGCTGCAGGTTTCCTATCAATGGAAGCAAACAATTTGGGAAGAATCTGCATTCTGTGATAAGAACCAGGGCAGCCACCTGCTTTTCGAGGCTTGTGCATGAGCGCTAAAAACGCAGGTGTACCGCAACGCTTCGACCATACGATAGAATCATCAGTGTGTCGTGTATGCGGTGGAGCAGAGGAAACGCTTTAACACATCGCACTGTCTTGAGCCGGATGGCAACAAGTTCAACCAGCGGAGTGCCAGCAGGGCACCGGGGAGTGCTCATTGGTGGAGGCTTTGAACCTGCTCAGGAACCAGCCTCTACCGGCGGAAGAAACACTAACCAAAGTGCTGACACTATGCTTAAGGCCAACGGAGATTAGAGAGAAGGAGTGTTGGAAACTACTAAAAGCTTTAGAACATTTATGAACGTGAGTGTAAAATAGGGGTTATGTAAACCGTACAGTGTGGTGTCCAAACACTGTGGGGCCGGCCGTTTAAAACAAAACAGTCAGAAATTATCATCATCATCTTCTTCTTCGAGAATACGACGCTGGCGGCGCTTCGAACGACTGTTTCCGTAAAAAGATAGGTGCCAACAGGGTCATTGGCATGTACAAACGCACGGTGACACAGTGTCCTAGAAAAAAAAAACTTTAATACCAAAGCAAACATGTCAAAACACTAGAAAATAGTGCCTTTCATAAAGACATGCGTCGCGCTGAAAGAAGCGTAATAAAAACTTTCGGAAGATTGTCTGCTCAAACAATGACCCGACTCGGCGGCCACTGCGAGGAATCTTGGCGTGTGTCTTTGGAACCTGGGGGTAGGCAGGTGCCCACGCCGACGCCTTGCCGCTCACGAAGTAGTTGAGCGCCTTAAAGGAGTTGATGAGTTTTATGTCGTTCTCAGGTATATGGCCAGGTGGCTAAGATAGGTACTCATGAAGATGGGCCCACGATAACTTCGACAGATTTGATGCTTTTCGAGGAACAAGTAATATCTGCTTTCATTCAAGGGATCAGGGAGGCGTGTAGATCCCATATATGTAAATTTCAAGAGGTACTGCAGTTGGTCTCCGGCGTTGAGATTTTAAAGTACGCGCTTCTAATTTGGCCCCTCAAAGACATGAAAAAAGTATAGGCAACAGGAAGCAACATACTCTCCCTCAAAGCTGGGACATGTTAGTTTTTTTTATTATCACAGAACTATTTGTTTAACGGTGACATCTAGAAGCGCGACACCGATAACATGAACCTTGCAAAGCGTTGCGACTTTTTTACTAAAAGTGTGTGCCCAGTCAGTATAAAGGATTGACTGTATTTATTTTTGAAAAGACCTCCCGTTATCTTAAAAAAAAAAAAGAACCTTGTAGAATACCTGAGTTTTTGAGAATATTGCAAGTACTGTGCAGCAACAAACTTTACAAGAACACTCAATTGGGAAACTCACCGTTGAAGCCTGGGCCGCTGGCGTCCACCAAGACCGAGCTAAATACGACAACAGCGCCACTCAAGATCTTCTTTTTTGTTTTACTGTGGTCACCTTGAGCTTTCAAAAAACACGTTTTTGCATAAAAACAAATGAAAAATTTCTTTTTTGTAGTAACTTTTATTGTAGTTTAGTACGAAATGACGGGCGCGTGATGTTTTCTAAAATCTTTAGTTTGGAAGGTTTTGCGGCAAATTAATATTGCTTTTATAGAACCATGTCTCACCGGTAATTTCAGGTAGCGCGTCCTGACCTGGGCGCATCCTGACTTCGGAAGTAATTCGCGGCGCGTCCGCTTGGAAGACGGGGTTGGCTCTGCACCCCTGGAACCCTTTCCACCGTGTATGTTTCGGCGCCAAAATGGCCGATTAAAGCCAAAATAGAAGTCACGCCAGACGCTACCGAATGCGATACTCCGTGCAAGCTCCGAGAGGCCGCTGTGGGAGAAATGGCGGCGTTGCGATCGCTATTAGCTCGTTTCTCGAGTACGGATCGGTGCCACTTTTTTAGAGCAGGCTCTATGGCAGTTTCCCAACTGAGGGGTTCTAGTCACGTTGGCTGCAACTGACATTTACACTCATACCTAACTTCGGGACTCAATGGTAAGTAGCTTCAATGTTTTTGCATGAAAACTCAAATTCATGTTGAAATTCATACGTACACTTTAAAAAGCCTCTGTCCAATTTTCTGCAGTACACGGAGACAGCCAACCATGGCAAACAATTGAAAGATTCCAGCGAAGAACGAAACTCAGTATATGACTTGACTGAAACAAAGTGCGAAGTGCGATGGCAGAATGAGCCAATATTTTAGCTAATCATTATCCCAGCGCTAATCGAAATTTTCAAATCTAATCGTTTTTCGGTCTTCATCGTTCACTTGGGTCATTCTATTGCTCGCCCCGTTTGGCTGCCTCCGTGTTCTGCAGAAAAGTTACCTCAGAGGGTTTCTTTAGAGTACACCTGCGGATGATATTTTGTAGCAGAATATCTTGATGAATATATTTATGGAACTTATAGTGCTAAATATTATCGACATTTGTTTGTGTATACGTAGGTAATTTATTGATTTATACACTGCAGAAGAAAATGGCAAAAAAATTGGACAAAACAAAACATCAGCAAATAATTTTATTTACCTCCTAACATATGCAGCAAAGTGGTTAATTGGGCTAGTTGGTTTATAGTTTACAAAGTATAAAAGCGCGGAAAACAAGGGAAAAGACGAAGTAGCCCAACACCAGGCACACACCCTTGTTGGTGTTAGACTGGTGGCAGCTGATAAAACCCGTTTGCTCTACTGACGTCTAACCCCTGGTTAGCTCAGTTGGTAGAGCGCTCCACCTGTAATGGAGAGGTCCCGGGTTCAATGCCCGGACCAGGCGGTTTTTTTTTGGTCGCGCACCAGTCACCTAGCTGTGTTTGGAGATTTGTGTTTGTCCTTTGTCCCTCTTGTTCCCCTTCTCCAGGGATTATTTTCGTCACACTCGAAACTCTTGTTTATTCGGAAATAACACGCTCAGGAGTCCTTTCCAAATAAACAGTTGCGAGTTCGACTCGTATTTTGTTACTTCAGTCTGATCGTTGTTGTTTTTGGCGCTTTTATACTTTTTAAAATAAAGATATGGCCTCGGAGGGAATTCGTGGTCAGAGCTGTTTTAAACTCACCCCACGACTTTCAGTGTATTGCAATATCCACAGACGAACATTGAAGCAATCGACAATCCTGTCAATATTTGAGACAGGTAGATCATCCAAAGGGAACTGCAGCAAATGCAAGAATACCGAGATTAAGTTTTGTTGCTGAGTCAATAGTTCAGGTATATTCTTATCTGTCTAGACCTGCAAACTAAAAAAAAAGAAGAAATGCATAAGGTACCGTTCGTAGGGGATGAAAGGTGCGGGCTCCAGTATGAGAAAGGCACACACGCCGAAACAATGGCCAACAAAAGCGTAAAACGCGTCCACCTGAAATTAAAGAATACAAGTATAATGTATAGCGGCACTATAAAAAAATGTGTTAGTTCTCGAATTTAAATAGCTTGCCTGTAAAATATTCAGGTTATAAATATATATACACAGTGTTTTTTTAAGCTTTACAGATATTTATAAAAAGACTCGTGAAAGCAACACTTATGCGGTTTGGGAAGGTGAGTTATACGGCAAAAAAGACATAATATACGGGCTAATTGTAACGATGAGTCAGATAAATAAGTTTAATTTGTTAATAAACTTATTTAATTAGGGATAATATACGTGTGGTTCCAATGCGGAATGCAAATTCGCCTGCTTTTTTGTATGGGTTTTGGTGACTTCAGAACGCCGAGCTCTGATTGGCTCTGATTGAAGGAGAGTAGGTAGACATCAAGGCAGCTTGCTTTGAGGTCTACCCTACTGATCTCTATGTCTATTTGCTGGATCGCGTTTGACCAGCTCCGCCTATGGACGGGAATGCGGCCACGGTCGGCCATCTTTTTGGTAGAGTTATATCATTTCTAGCCATCAGAGTAATATGGCGGACAGCGCAATGGCGGCAGGCTGCCATAAAATAGCCGTGGATCTAGTACACTGTACCGTGGGTGATATTTCGTGCTTGATTAAAGTTGTTCGACGAAGCAGATTTTTGAAACCCGGCGTGAACGGTAGCCTCATCTTTGAGGACCCGGCGAAAGTTCTACGAAAGCGCAGCACCAAGGGAAAGCAGCGCAGTTCGCATCGAAAGCAGACTCCGCAGCGGCGTCTGCTTTCGATGCTTCTTTCGATGCGACTTTCGATGCGTGCTGTGCTGCTTTTCCCCTGTGCTGCGATTTCGTGAAACTTTCACCGGGTCCTCAAAGATCGGGCTACCGTTCACACCGGATTTCAAAAATATGTTTCGTCAAACAATATCCATTAAGCACGAAATATCACCCACGCTATTTTGATAGCAGCCTGCCACCCCAACTGCCACAACGCTGTATGCCATGGATGGATGATAGTGGCTGCAGCAGCTGTACCTTGGCTAGAGGTAATATAACTTTACCAAAAAGATGGCCGCCAGTGACCGCATTCGCGGAGTGGGCAAATGCGATCCAGCAATTGTCATAGAGATCAGTTGTCTACCCACTATCCAACTATCAGAGCCATCAGAGGTCGGCGTTCTGACGTCACCACAAAGAAGCAGACCAACTTCCGCTCCGAATTCGAAACTTGCTCAGCATTATTTAAAACCACCAAAGCAACTCTCTCTAGAACGATATAAGGCAGGGGCAATATATTACGGTGTTCCGAAAAAGCACTCTGTATGGAAGCGTTTCTAGGTTTCGGTATCTTATGGGAGCGCATCTTTGCGCCCGCGGTCCCGCTCCCCGGTTATCGCGGCGCGAAACCACCGCCTCGCCTCCCTCGTAGGATGAAGGGAAGTAAAGCGTACGTGTGTTGCGCGTCTCGGCCACTGGGGAGCAGGACCGCGGGCGCAGAGATGCGCTGCGAGAATAAACCGAAACCTTGAAACCCGTCCAAACTAAGCGTTTTACGGAACGCCGTAAAATACTGCCCCTGTCTTATGTATTTCTAATCATAGTTGATTTAGTTGTTTTCGACGACGATCAGCAAGTTTCTAATTGGAACCATGTGTCTATATCCGTTATTAAGAAGATCATTACAAATTTTACTTAATTATTCGACCGATGGTTACGATTAGCCCCCTTTACTATGTCCTTCTGCCCATATAACTCACCTGCACATGCCGCATAAGTGTAGCTTTCACGGCTTTTTTGAAACAAATCTGTAGAGCTTAAAAGACAGCACTTTGTATATAGTCCTTAAAACGAGTTGCCAGAAACATCAGAGCAAGAGAAGCACGCACATGTTAAAGCCGTGTCAGCTAAAAATAGGTTTCGTTCTTTCGGTAAATACAGATAAACCTCGAAGATTAGGATCCGAGCCGGTTAAATACCAATCGGGGAAAACCGAAAAAAACCCGAATGGGAGCTTTCCTTCCCTGAGAAAAACTCAAGCTTCGAGAAAAAGAATTAAACTACATTTTGATTTTGTGTTTACCTTGAGCAGAGATATACTGAACTGCCCGCGAGACTACTTCTTTCTACAGGAACCTGACCCCTTCTCTTGTTTCCTCCTTGAATTGCTACCGAGATGTTTTATCGAAGTGTTTTGGGCACGAGCATGTTCTTTGCAGGTTGGGTAATTATATGCCCGTGTCTTGTTTCCCCAACACAGTGCCTGATAATCACAGATATATTGTCTTACACCGAAAATTAACAACGAAGAATATGTATTTTTCGAAAAATAAATTCCGAAAAAAAGCCCCAGTTTTAAAGATAAATCAGCCCCGAAAACACGTAACCCTAAGTTATAAATAATGATATTCTTTTCGATGAATTCTGATTCTTAGAGTAAGAAAAGATTACACGCGAAAAACATGTGCTCACCTCGAAATGGCAGAACACTCCCGCCAGCACGGCACCTACTGAGGAGCTTGCAAACTGTATCCCAAAATATCCGCCGATCTGTTTGACCTCAAGTCCAAACTGCAACAAAAGTATATAAGAAATTTCATGAGCCTTAATATATATATCGCAGCTTGCATCTCAATCCAGGCATGAATTTAGGGTAAATTTTTGAATTTTGACCATAAATGTCCATGTCTTGGGAGCATTCTTGGAAAGGAACGAGGGTGATAATGTTAAGCTTGGTGGAATCTTTGTCTCTCACCTATCGGGAATAGCATGTTTGACCGCTCGCTATTTTTTTTTTTCACTTCTCAAAATAGAGCACTAGAATGCTTTGTGTCACTTCACAGATATATTTTATTATGTTTAAGCAGTTGAAAAAATACGTTATTTTATTCAATAATTACAAAATTTCGATCATGTTCCTTCGAGGACTTTTGCCAAGTTTAGGCGTGTGAACTATTCGTATTTTGACGACCCACACATCAGCAGAAGTCTCAAAATCAACTATATAAGTGATTTCAAAATCATAAATATATGTTCAAATAAACTTATTTGCATAATTTTGAATGAACAAATGTTTTTAAAATCTAGCTCAAACTCGATTTAAAAAAAATATTTTAATTTCCTTCATCTTATATTGGCATCATGGTATAATTTTGGTTTATTAGAAATATAAGATAGTACAATGTATGTTGTTTATATGACCGCAATTTACACTTGAATCTTGTCAGATGTTCGTTGAACCACGACTAGCCTTGTTGCAGTGTATAACTTTATCAAATCAAATCAAACATAGTTTTATTCATACAAGCGTCTTGGAGGATTGGGCAAAAGGAGACTCACGTCGGCCGACTCAGCCCCATCCAGCAGCACATTGCATAAAAAATATTTAAAAAATTAACCTAACGGAACGTAAATTTTAACAAATATACACTGCTATTTGATATTCAACAAAATATTACTCTACGTATATTAATAGTTCAAACATGCCAGAGTTATTTCAATTTTTGGTTTTCTAAAGCTGAGGTATTTAATGTGTTTGAAATGGCCTTAAATGTGCGTATTGTTTTGGAGCCACGGCGCGCCAGATATGCGGCTCACTACGGTCCACCGCTATCACTTCGTCAGATAGCGCAGACATTGCTAGCAGATCACCAGAATTGCCACTGAAAGGCCACTATCGCTTCGAAACTCCGTGACTCCGGGTGCTACTGCGAAAGTGAGCCGAACCAGGCGAGCGCGCTGGGAGCATTCTGGTCGCGCTAGCCTGGCATGAAGTAGAGCAAAACCTATTTCGCGACGGCGCCGCTGAAGTACGCCGGTCGCCACCGGTTGCGATGGCTACGGCGAGGCGCCATACTGTAGAGTACCTGCTCTTCGACGAAGTGACGTAACCATAGTGCGCGCACGCCCACGCCTGTGTTACGTCGGACTATATCGAGCTCTTAACAGAGCGTGTGAAAGATACAACGCGGCACAAAACCGAAACACGACCTATATATACCTGATTTTGCTCACCAGGGGAGACTGGGCACTGCCGATAAAACAAATCAAAGAAACACAGATTCGTGCCAATATTATAACTACAACTTGCTGCACGTAATTAATTTGCAGGAACGTGATTTCTCAGCTAGACTTGTGAGATAAATATTTCTTTTTTATCTTCTTCTCTTTCGAAGGAACGAGGGTCTTCCTATTCAGAATCTAAAGAGTGGAGCAAAAGGATCGTTGGCTGTTTGAAGGGATCGCATAAATCGCTCTGAACGTGTTGTGCTACGATTTTGTGCAAACGTGGTCCACGAAAGTGCATTAAGGGTATACACATTTAAGTGAACAAACGTACCTGAATAAAAAATTGAATATAAAAATAAACTTAAAATCTGTGTCTATTCAAGTAAAAAGTCCAGTTGTATGACAAATTTATTGTGTCTAATGAACACATGAATCATACAAGATATAAAAGAACATATAAAAACTATGTAAGAACTATTTAGGATATATAAGGAAGAACCATATATGAAAGATATAAGAAACTTTTTACAAGTGCCTTATATGATTCTTATATGTGCTTATATATCAAGTATAGTTCTTATATGGTTCTTATGTGTTTTTACATATCTTGTATGATTCATATGTGTTTATTGGACACAGAAATTTCTCATACAAATTAGATTTTTCAATAGGGTACAGCGGCCGTGTACTAACCAAAATGGTCGGATTTGTGCAACAGCCGATATATGTCGGCAGCGAAGGCGCCGATTATCGCATTTCTCAGCGTCAGCTTGTGGTATTTCCATTGCTGCTGATCGCCTCGAAATAAGACTCAATTCACTCGGTTCACATTTATTCACTGTCCACGCCGGGCGCTCAGACCAAAACAGCCCCGCGCATACTACTGCGCCGGCCTTTCATCAGCGGCGGAGCACCGCTCGTGCGGCCTGTTACGCTTTGCCACTTTGCGGTAGGAATCTCGATAGACGATTTAACACGCGGGTAAACTGGTCAAACGCTGCGAAACACGCAGTTGCCCACTAGCGTCGGTGATGACACCACTGCTCTCGGTGGCTGTTGTAGGGAGTGTCCCTCCTTCTTGAGGCGCGCCTCACCCAGAGTAGAATTGTAGGGGAGCCAGGAGGTCACCGCCTAAACTCAGTCCGAAAACGTTGAGCGACCTCGTTTGTTCTCAGGCACTTCCTGTACCAGAGAACAAACGCTCACTCGCTCCTTGGGAGCTAAGCACACCATTATTATGAATTGCACCCAAAAACAGCACGGATATAATTTGAAGACGGGACTCATGTTGAGTAATCAAAGTGCCAAGAAGATGGCGACATGCAGTCGAATATAATTGTCGAAAAAAACAAGACAACAAGTCTGCTTTGTGTTTCTTGTTTCACCTTCATTTTCTTATGTGTATTGGTAATGAAATAATCGTGAACTGATAATTCATGGATTAAAAGAGCAAACCGCTTCCGGCTCAGAAACGTCGTGTGCTATTCGCAAGTTCCAGCTAGGAAGCCGCAGCCCTGACGGCCAAGCTCAGAAACGAAAGGAAGGGGATTGGTTTGCTGTGTAGGTTCGCAACATAGGTGACGGAGGCTCACAAACACCGCAATAACTAATATTACGCGACAATAGTGCGATGAACACGTAACGTGATGTGATACTAAACCCAACGCGGGCAAGAAGACGTCGAAGAAAGCACGGCCTGCCACCTTTCGTTCCCGTATCCGCCGCTTGACGGAGGTCGTTCGGCTGGCCAAGTGGCGTTAAGTTGCATCCTCCAAGAAGCTTTGCTGCTTCGCTTTTACTTGACACCGAGAACGTCTTATTCACGATCTATTTGCTCGGTGGTTGGATAATTCTCATGAAGCTGCCTTCGATGGTGACAATTGCCGCAAAAGCGTAAAAGTCGACGAGAACATGGCCGATGCTTCCCGCTTGCCGTCATACTACTAGCCCTAAACGGAAGTTATCACGGTCGACGGATGGTCGACAAGTGCTCCCAGGTAGAATTTGAAGATCAACTTTTTACAATAAAGGTGAATTGAACCTTGCTTTATTTTGGATATAAGAAATGTAAGTACACTATGTGAATATCAAGGTTAATCCAGGGTTTCTTGCGTGATCTTAACCATTCCGCCAACTCTGCCCCATCGCTAGCGATTTAAAATGTTCTGGATGGTTATATTGCACCCCTGCCTGTTTCTTCGAATGCAATTCGCGATAGACGGCGCTGTTTTATTAGGTTTGTTTTTATTGTGTATGGGGTGTGTAGAGGCGTATTTGTCAAAGTGCTATCACTGCTGCGTCCTATAAGTTCGCTCGATTTTGAGCCTATAGTATAAATAAAACTCTGGCGACTTGAAATCACGCTGTCCTGACGTCAAATAAAGTGTTCTGAATTCAGGGATTGATTCCTCGTTATTTTTGAGCTAGTGAAAAGAGATTGCACATGAGTGCAATGTTTGGCCATATGTAATACACATAATGTTTGTGATATCGATAAAAATGTATGCGAATGGTTCCGAGCTTGTATAGAGCTATTTGATGTTGCAAAGCGTCAATGTAGAGATTTAAGCTTGGTCCATCGTATCTTAATATGGGTGTAAACAAAATAAAGTGAGGATTTCAAATATGTTTACGAATCTGACATGAACCTTAGTCCGCTTGTCTGGTTCGTTGTTTCGAAAGTTTTCAGCGCTTATCCAAGGAGCAGTGGCGTAGACAGGGTAGGGGAGCTTACGGGCGTCAGTCTCCAACACCCACCGCCCCGACTCCGCCGGAATCCGGCCGATCATGAATTTCGACCTCCCCCTTTTCCCCTCCGCACCCCAAGCAGAGGATATCTCAGCCACCTGAGCACCCCCCCCCCCCTCCCCACCCCGAATAAAATTGCCGGCTACACCACTGCCAAGGACGGCATTGACCAAGGTTCGTTCGCTCGTCTCGCGAGATGTCTGCGACCGATTGCCGTCTTCTGTTCTGTACTTTGTACTGCCTGTTGGCGATCAACGCTTACCAGATAAAACAAATCTGTACGTAAAAGAAATCGCGTTTAATGCAGCGGCGCTTCGCTTAGTATCCACGAGACGTACTGCTGAATAGTGGCGCATGAAAGTGCACGCGCCGCTAATTTTTTCATGATTGGGTTGCGCGACCAGTCAGCGGTGGGTGTCCTCATATGTGCTGGCTGCCCGTGCGTCATACGACAAAAATCGACTGGAAGTCGCATTACAATTTGTGCCGGAAGACTGGTCTTGATAAAGAGCAGTGCCCACGGCGAAACCATCTCACTTTCGACCGCGCCGTGCCGATTTTTTTATCCTTGCGTTGCATGGTTTGCAGCAACAAAGTGTTCTTAAATGTCTGACTAGCTGCCTGTGCATCTTAAGAAAAAAAAAAAAAACGGGATGATAAGTCGATTGTGCAGTATTATCTGAGTCAAAACGCGTCCATTCCAATAGATCGTGATGCCCAACAAAGCGATTCCCCTCTTGACCGCAATATTTATTTCCGCAGAGCGCCCTCTATATTCGCTGGAACTTTCCATGCGCAATATGCAAAATAGCAGCCTCCCTAAAGGTTCAGGTACCTTCTGGGAGCACGAGACTGTAAACGTATATTTTTTGTTTCGGTTTCGCCAGGTTGTGCGTGTTTGTGCGGAAATAGGTCACATTTCCGTGACCTATTTCCTCGCATTGACATAGAAAGAGGTGCATGTTTGCGCTTGAACGCATTCTCGTACACCGCGGATCGTTATGTACCGCGTTAGCGTGATTGAAAATAGCGACCAAAAAAGCACAGGTTGCTCAAAAACTGGAGTACAGGTCTCAGCGGCTGTTCTCAGGGTTGAAAACAAATGCACGCAGTGAGCTGGCACGGCGTTCAGCGTACGTCGATCTGCGTTCACTTGACTTCGCCGTTGCGGCGTTTCGCTCGCTCCCCGTGCCAGCAAAATCGTAATTGTTTCGTTATTCACTGTTTCTGATATGTTGCGACAAGAAGAAAAGAGTACTTACTGCATCGCGAGTAAGTGTGGAGCAATACATGACGACGCGAGCAATGGCTGTGCGGAGACGATAGCAGACGACGGATGCACAACACGGCGAAATGTAAACCGAAACTACCCGTTGACAGTCTCCTGCTCCCAGAGTACACCCGAACCGCTAGGGGCGCTGCTATTTTGCACATTGCCCATTACTGAGCAGGCACGTACGTAACGCATTACTAGTAACGAGTTACTTCTACCTAGTTTCTTTTCTCGGCAACGAGTAACGTATTTAGTTACTTTTCTAGAAAAGGAACGATTAACGTACGTACTTGGTTACTTTTAAGGTAAATTAACGAGTAAAGGCATTTTGTTTCTTTTGAGGAGTAACGTGTACAACACCATTTATACTAGCCTTGATTTAATTCTAACCTGAGCATGCGTCTGTTGCGACAAAGGCAGATGGTCAACCCGCAAACCAACTAAACAGTATGACAGCACAGCAACGTTTATCGCCGAACACGTCAGTCGAACTGAACACCTGGGAATTTTCTTCACCCAGCGAACACAGTAACGAACGTTCGTTGGTTGAACCTTCCAGAATCATGTACAGACAGAATGTAAACACGGGAAGGCACAGAACCCGTTTGTCAACTTGGAAGTTTACAAGCAGAAATAACAATATAGAGAGGGGAATCCCAGATTCACCTGCTCTTCCTGAAGCACAACGCTGCCGTTCCAACTAGCGCGCCAGTGGAACGACTCTTCAGCGTCGTCAGAGATATATTCTGAAGGAACATAGCTGATGAATACTTCGAGATGCAGCTACTGCTTAAGTGCAACGACTACTGAAAAGAGAACAATATACGATGAAATAAACGCAGTTGTGTATTTTGGTCGTCAAAGTAACCAGAAAAGTAACTCGCTACCTTTGAGGGAAGATAAAGCGTTCCTTTTGAAGATTGGTAACGAGTAACCTATTTATTTACTTTTGAGCGAGTAACGAGTAACGGTATTTAGTTACTTTTTGATCGAGCAACTAGCGAATGGATTTAGTTACTTTTTGCAGGTAACCTGTACATGCCTGTTGGTGAGATCGAGGGAAGCGCCCGCCGTGGCCGCCTGCAATCTTACGTGCTGTCATCTGTCGGCTGTTGCTCCAGTGAGACGCCTTTGTTAGCAGACGGCCGCCGTAGGTAGGGATTTCAAGTTTTTTACTTCTAACTTTTGACTCCAGTGAATGTGTTCAGTTTAATTTTTACAACCTTAACTTGCCGTTCTTCGGCCAGCTCGGTGAAAATGTTTAGCTCAGTGCATTCACAGCCCGATCTATGCGGTCCCTTCAGACAACCATCGATCCCTTTGCTTCACGCTGTGTGTTCCTGTTAATCGTTTTCTGCGGCAGTGATCAAGAAAAGTACGATGTCTGAAAAAAAATAATAATGAATTTTTTTATTAGCCAACCTCCTTTAAACTTGGTTCCAAGGTTGGTTCGTTGTATCCCATGATTAGCCATGCAGTCATTATAGTAATCATGTTATTTAGAAACTGCGGGTCCAAGAAGAGCCTCCAATATGGTTTCCCTTCTTCCTTGTGGACATCTTCATAAGACGACCTGCCTAAAAATATGACGTCATTAATTACAAATGCTTCTCTTTTTGCGTCCGTTGCTGTTTTATTTTTTCGTAAAAAAAAGTCACATTACCTGGCAATTCGTTTAAATGTTTTCGAAATTTTATAATCCACGGAATTGAAAGTATGATGAGGCTTCCTATCACGAAGAATGGAAGTGGATAAGCCCATAGCTAGAAATAAATAAAAATAAACGGATAATAAATTACGTTTTATATCGTTTCTGTTTCTAATTAATGATCTCACATCAACCAAAATTCCGCCGACTGAGGATCCCACCATGTTCCCAGTTGTAAAGATAAGAAACAGGAACGCCTGAAATAAATAATTCAGGTTGCATATTAGTCCTTACTATACGCTTTTATCGTTCGTGATTGTCCGATGCACTGATGATCTGCATTACCAATCAGATTAATCTTGTTCTATTATAATGTATCAGTTACAAAGAAACAATTTTTTTATAATCGAGATAGTAATAGTGTACGAATTCAGACTTTTGGTTTATATAATATCAATCAAACTCCTCGTAATTCTGGCTTAGGCAAGCATATAGAATGTGCCAATACTTCAGAATTTAAAACGCACATTGATTGGAGTGTTGAAACAAAAATAACGCTTAGAATTTCAAGCGAATAATAAACATAAAATTAATGTAATCAAAATATTTTTGCACTTAAGAAAATAAAAGCTCCTAAATTGTAAAAAAGAGCGAGGAGAGCGCAAACAGCTATAATAAAATGCTTTACTATCATCACTGAAAAGCTTAAGTAGTGCAGGGTGCGGCCTTTTGTGATCACGATCTGTGCTTGGCGTTTCGTTCTTCGATGTCTCTGAGACACGAACTCAACTCTTTTACGTCACGCCGAGGTGATGGCACGTTTGGCACACTCCAGGTCTGAGGCTGTGGGACGAAGTCACCATGCATTCCTATGTTGTTTTGAAAGAGGCCAGACGAAAAACCTGCCTTCTCGTCAAAACACTGCGACTGGGGCTGAATCAGAAGAGTCGGGAAAGGTTTGAAGGTCAGGTTTCACGCGTTTTCTGCGTGATTCGGTTCGTTCAAGAACATGTATAAATGCCAACAAAAAAAAGGAAAAATCAGTCGCCGTCGTACTGTGCACCATTGCTTCTGTGGGAAGCACTGTGGGTTGAATTCGCGGATAATTCTGGTCGTCAGATTTATTTATTTTGTTTCACCATGAGGGCGGGAAAAAAACCGTCAGGTTGTCCGGACCACCCGCGGATCATATTAAGTGCGTCTTCACGTTCAAACGGCCGTCTGATTGTTCAAACTGGTGTCTTCTGTTGCAGAGCTATCTGACTGTTTAAACCGTCTTCTGCTCGTTCAAAGGAAAGCGGCTCCACACTCCATCGCGCCAGCGCGGCGCCAGTGGAGTACCGCTAGGGGCGCTCCGGTTTGTTCGTAAACATATGCTGGCGTATAGGCTGATGCAGCAATCTAATTGGCGGCGGAGCGATAATAAGGTGATTGGGGCTCGCCAGAACCTGTGTTTCTTACGTTGTCAGGGAGAATACATTCTTAGCACCAAGTCCTCCCTGAGCGGACTGGAAACCCCGAGTCCGAGAGAACAGATGCGCACCCTGTTGTCCCCGCTGTCACGCTCTCGCGCTAGGCTTAGGAAGAATGCTGCCGCTGGAGCACCAAGACACCGGACTCCCCAAGGACCCCCGAATAAGAAAGGTAGCAACATCTTATTTCTCAGTCCTGCCCTGGCGCGCACTTCATTTTTCTTTCCTATTAAAGGGACCATTAAACGATTTTAGACATAATTTCACTGACTGCATATCGTTTATGCATAGCCTCCTCTATACTGACAAAGCCTGGCAGATCGACATGAGAAGCGGCCGCCGAATTTGGAAAAGGTAAAGCAGCAGACAAGGTATGAGAGGAGAGCCACGTGACGGGCACCCCGCTGCGGCGAGACGCCGAAACACACCTCTCCCGAGCGATAAAATGTCCGCTCGTGCTCCTCGCGTTCCTCGCGCTACTGCTTCATTCCTCGTCGGGTTTGAAAACCATGTTTCGGGTCCTCGCCACTCCAAAAGCTGTGCGCTGACGTCCAGGTTACCGAGAAATGCTCTGTGCTGCCAGATCCTCGCGCTCCAAACATGCGACCGGGCACTCTATGGCTCCTTCGTCAAACTGCCCGGCTTTGTGAGTTTAGAGGAGGCTATGGTTTATGGGATCAAAATATAACTAGCCCGCGATATCCAGAAATCCGAATTTTTACATAAAATATTTGCAAAGAAAAGAGGATTGTTTCTTACACTCTCTCCCTCGAACACCCCTAACAAAGTTCAGTATATAAATTGGTGAAAATAAGTTCTGGCGAAACTTTTTGTAATGGGCGGTAGCTTGCACTACCTAGCATAGTAACCGCAACATCCAAAGTGTCCGAGTCTTTTTAATCTGGACCTATCATTATGGCATTATGTACTGATTAATCGCCACTCCTCCGCGGCCTGTTCCGGCGCCGAACTGCTACAAGCCTTCGTCGAGCGGGTTCTCGTCTTGCCGCGTCCCAGCGTACGGAACAAGGCCCGTACTTTCACTATCCCGAAGCATCTTAAGCTCTCTCAGCTCCGATGTATCCATAACCATGGCGCTGATCGCACAAGTGTCGCGGACCAATAAGTCCTACGAAGAAATCGGCGTTCATGGAAACCTCAGTAGGTGACGTCGTTTTGACATCCTTTCGTCGAAACATCGACGCAAAAACGTCGTTTCGACGCAACGTTTGACTGACGCGACTCCCTCGCTCGGCTGGGAGAACTTGGTTTCCCGTACAAAGACATACTTTACGTCACGGTCACGTGATTTTGTATGTTGGTGTCCCCGTGCGGTCGAGTCGAGAAGGAGAGCAGACGTGAGTTTTCATCTTTTTTTTTTTTTGGTACAACACTGGAGGTAATAAAATGAAAACGAATTCCTGCCCCGGGTTCCACGAGCATTAAAGATTAATTAGTCTCCATTTGAAAAAAAAAAAAAACTGGAAAATTATTTTATGGTATTTTTAAGTAGGATACATGAGCGATGAAAACGGTCACCGCGCGGCAGAATCATAGCAACCAGTGCTCGCCTGTCTGCGTCCCTTCCGCACTGCGCCGCGTCGTTTCGTAGATTGTTTCTTCCGTCCCGCAACGCTCTACGGAACCCCCACGAGATCCGGAACTCTGCAGTCAAGGCCAGCGGTGCGCGTGCGCACTAGCAGAGTCTTCGTTACGGAGAGCGTAGCGGAGTAGAAAACATGATTTACGAAAACTCCCTAATGGGGAGAGGGCGCCTGCGGCACAACTACCGCCGAGCGGGGATTGCAGCGCGGCGCCCAGTTTCACCGCTCGTGTGTTCTATGCATAAAGGCAATCGAGTAGGATCAACACTTGCAATCGAGTATGATCAACTTAGACAAGACACTGTTTTAAGCCTCTTGCGACGGCGTAGAAACGAATACGCTGCTGAGGAGCAGGTCCTAAGCCGTTGCAAGTGGCTTAAAATCCGGTCTTTTCTCAGCCGGTCCTACTCGGTTGCAAGTGTGTGAACGGGCCTTTAAAGGGGAACTCAGCCTATTTTTTGAGCTAACATAATCCAAAGGCTTCATCAGAATGCGGATGGCTTCCTGATTCCGAAATGCTATCTCGTTCCTCCAGATTCGTTCTAGTTAATTTTAAAAAAAGTGACATTCTGTTCGCTGCCGAAACCAATACAACGTTTTCAGTTTTTCCCCAGTTTTCGCCGCCATCCAAACGTGACGTCATCGGCGGGCAGCGAGGGGCGCGGCCGGCAGTCGGGTATGCTCGAGCTCGCCTTTGTCGTGTTAAACAGCGAGATAACAGGAGCGTTCGTGCTATCTGAAATTCATAATAATGTCAAGTTGCACAAAGTGTAACCTTGGCCTACGTGCTTAACTATGAGAACGTGAACAAACGGAAGCGATTGGGATTTTGAGAGATCCATTTTTTCAACTTGGTACGCTCAAACCGCTGCTCGTTAGTTTCGTGAAATCGCTAGCAAATCCGTTCTCCTTCTATCAAAAGCTGGCAGTTACGCTGGCGAAGAACGGTCGAAGAGTCACGCAATACATTTTTTGACAAAAAAACCAAGCACCACGGAGGACGCACGGAATGTGGGTACAGGTGCCCCGCATGCTTGTATTACCTGAAGGAACGTGCCATTTGTTTTAGATTTTCTTTAGAAAAATTACGGTTGAAGACGCCAGCACGTGTAACTACTTTTGTAGCATGCATATTCTCCTTGGTGCTCATGTAATTTAGCAAAAGATATATAGACCATTCCAGAAAGGCGCATCTGCGCGGTGCCGTTGTTAGCGTTCATGCGTGTGGCGCGTAACTTTCTGCCTTCAAAAGCGGCGAACATGCGCGCGCTTGGCTGTGACCTAACACAAGCAAACTCTGATCCTCGTAAACAATGAAATGTATAGAAGGGAATGAACTGCTTTCGTGTAGGCCAGAGGGCAGGTTACTGTTCATGAACGTCGTGCTAAAATGACAATTAACAAAACTCCATAATCACCGAGGCAAAGATCAAGGTGCTATGAAAGGCGTATAAAATACACAAAGACACAATTCACCTTCACATTTGCTTAAATATACAATAGTGAGTAAAGTACATGAAATGCTTCAAAAGTTTTATGCCAAAATAAGTTATCAAAAGTAACAGAACAAACCTTTGTACCCATGTTGTTGTTTGTTTTAACTGCCCGAGCAGAATGGCAACGCTCTCAAACACTCATCCACGAGTGCACATGGGAGGAGGTAATCTTGATACGGGAATAATGTTTTCATTAAGTTTTGGTTTTTCACAGTTTCCATCAGCTGTAAATTTACATTCCTCCCCTCAACGATATTAATATTTGTCCTGGCCTACAGACTCAGCGTATGCTCGCCTACTTATAGCTACAGGTCTCCGACACACTGCACCCACCAGCTACCTTAGGTGGCTATATGACAACCAATATCAGAAAACATTGCTTCAATTCATTAATACCACAAGCCTTGTAGCATACATATAAAAACATGTATGGCTCAACAAAGGTAAATAAGAAGCTTTTACGGCACTGTTCCTAGAATCTGCCGCGGAAAACAGATTGCTACGCAATGCAAAGTACCTTTCAACCTTTAAGCTGTGAAAAAAATAATCTTGATCGCTAGCACCCGGAAGGCTACCTCGCTGCTGCCCGTATCATTTGTCCGCCCGCCCGTCGGACACGTGCCCGGGCAGGGAACATTATGCATTTTTCATTCTTGCCAGAAGAGAGGCGCATCCTGGAACCCTCGCTCTCGGTGTAACTTGAAAATTCTATAACATCACGGAAAAAGTTTAGTTTTATGAAATAGTTTGTCTATCATTTGGGAAATGGTTCATGATCCGGTATGTTAATTTCCAGCCAAATCGAAGATTATCAAAAAATTGGCGGAGTTGTTAACTTGGCCAACTGGATGCAGCCCCGCGACGCAATAAGGGCGTCAGAGCAAGGCACACGACACACACCATGGTCGAGCCAACGGACGCCTCATTAAAGCCACTGCAACCGCGCCGTCCGAGACAAAAAGTAGTTCTAGCATTCTTTCTTCTAAACTTAGAAAGGCCATATGTCAATGCTTTTTAGCCTTAAGTCCAACAAATCTCCAGGCAATTACGGTATTTCAGTTAATGACTTGCGCAAAAACTTTGAAGTGACTATGGTTGTTTTGCTTTCAAAATTAATCACGTTATATCTAATAATATCGTTTCATTATCAATAAAAGCTGCTTTTGTGATTTCATTATTCAAGGGCGGCGTGCGAAATAAAATAGAAAATTATCGGCCCATTTCGATTCTTTCTTGTTTTGCCAAAAATACTGGAAAAACATTTCTGGATAACCAGGAATTGCTTTTTAGGTAAACACAGTTTACTATCTCCTTAGCAGTACGGATTCGCACAAGGCCGAGGTACTCACATTCTCCTTGAGGACTTTTCTGACATGCTCATTTTGTCTTTTGAACGGAATAAAGTTGCCTGCTTGATGGTCCTTGATGTACTACTAATACTGGAAACTTTCTACATGATAGGCGTCAATGTGATTCATTTGGACGGTATCAAAGCGGATTCTTTTCAATCAAAGCTGATGTACCTGACGGCTCGGTCTTAAGTCCCCTATTATATAATCCTTATGTTAATGACATCTCCCTTCTGGTACCAATTTTGCTATTTCAATATGCTGAAAATACCGTTATTTTATCTATAGCGTCCAATTATTCAGATGCCTTTTCGTCTTCACAAATTGCAGCAAATAAAACTAAGGACTGAATTGAAGGTAATTTATTAAAAGGTAATCAATCCGAAACGCCAACTCATATATGTCCCCACAAGCCTTTGAGAAAAGTTAATATTACCTCTTTTCCACGAATACATACGTCTGGATATTTATCATGTGCATGTGAGCCTATACAGCATAAATCTTCTACAAAATATCTTGGCCTACTCTTTGACAGTGAACAAACCTGGAATTCTCATCTTGCTCTCGCATGTAAGAATATTCGTGCAGTGTTTAGTCTGTTGTGCAACAATATATATTTTATACCATTATCCGTTCGAAAAATGGTGTTACATGCTCTAGTTTATAGCGGGCTCCGTAACGGCAATACAGTGTGTGATAATTGTGCTTTCCGTTGGCAATTACGAATTAATTCGATTCTTCGTTCTTTGTTAAAAATATATCTTCTCATTTATGCCTTGGAAAGGACATTCATTCATCAAAAACATTGCATTTGCCTGATTTTAACATGCTCTTCTATGGAAACTGTTCTTCATAGGCATTTTTGGGATAGCCAATTTAAAGTTCTATATGGGCCTTCTCGTATTCTTAGACACAAAACGCGTTACCGGATACCTCGATGTTCGACAAGATTTGGAGAAAGAGCTCGTAGTGTATATGTACCAGCACTTAATTTAAAAAAAATACAAGCTGAAGTAAGCCCTGAGAAACGTTAGTTTTTAAACGGCTAACTAATTTGCTTTTTTTACTCTAATTTCTTTGTGTGGATTTTGTTTTACAGGGTTCCTTTTGCGTATGGCTGGTTTCACATATTGTGAGACGCTGCCCGTCAAGCCCAATGTGGCTTAGGAGCACTCTCAGAAAAAGTGTATATTCTCAAACCCATGTCCCATATGCGACATCCCAAAACCTCAGTTCCACACGCCAATGTTTAATTAGTGTTACCAACACGCTCGTCTTGTACTTAATTCGTTCACGTGAGCTCTCAAGTCTTGTCCCAAGCAACCGACCTCGGAGTTTGATCCTGGGGAATTCTTCCAAGCTGCATGGAAGTCATTGTTGTCCGTCCCCCTTTTAATGTATCTTCCTCATCTTTAATAATTTTTATGAGGGGTTTCATAACGGTGAGATGTACATCATTAAACAGCTAAAGTACATATCAAAGACTACAGAAAAAAAAGAGTTTTCGCACTGGGGTTAAGAAATTTCCGATTACTTTTTTTGTAGTCAGTAGCACGTACTTTAGCTATTTTAATAAGTTGTACTACTCGGCTACCAAGCCGCTCTTGAAAGTTGGTACCGTCGGTTCGACGTCAGCGTGCAGCTACGTCGAACTGAAGTTTTGGGGTTTCATATATGAAGCAAAGGGTATAAGAATATACCTTTTTTCTGAAAGTGAGGTCTGACTTTACCTTTTTTCTGAGAGTGAGGTCTGCTACGGTCACGCACTACAGTTCATGCATTGAAGTGGCAGCGCGAGCTCCCCTACCTGTAGCGTTGCCTGAAAACACGATCGACTAAAACTTTCTACCAGAATCCGCCTTATGTCTCGTTCCACACTTGCGAACCGGCGGCCGGATCCGCGAGAATTCTGACGCCCGGCGACGAAAGCAAGCAGAATTTCCGGCGAAGAGCAATATCGCTGTGGGACCAATTTTGAACGCCGGAAAAAAGTTATCTCTCGCCGCAAGCCAATCAGAACGCTTGCTGACGTCAGATCCCCGCTGACGAGCTGGGACGAGACGCGCGCGCCCGGCAAGGAAGAGGTTTGGGAGCTCTGCGTCAGCTCTCGACTGTTCGAATAAAATTTACCACATCTCCGTGGTGAATGATGTTGACTGGGGCGAAGCTCTGGTGTGCTTGTCTGCGTAGACGCTGAGCCGCAGCATGCCGAGCCTTTCATTCGTTTTATCCATGTCAGAAAGAGAATGTGTGGTATGGAACGTGGCTATATACGCATTTGAGTATTTGACTGCAGCGCCCTCTCGTCTATAAACGTTGAGCCAATGCATGCAAAGTTTAACGCGATTATATACGCATTTGACCGCAGCGCCCTCTCCTGTATAGACGTTGAGCGGCTGCATGCAACGTTTCATCCATGACATCCCCAGCACTTGTGTTTCTACCACATCTCAGAGCCCCCTACTTGTCCCGCAGTCGTGGCCGAGTGGTTAAGGCGATGGACTAGAAATCCATTGGGGTCTCCCCGCACAGGTTCAAATCCTGTAGACTGCGCAAACATTTTTTTTTCATTATTTTTTTTTTGCCCTACACGAGCGCGTGAGCACGTGCTCGTGAGGCAAAAAACTTCGTGAGCTCACGTGCTCACGTGCTCGTGAGCACGTGAGCTCACGAGCAGGAGCACGAGCACTGGACGCCAGACAGATGGACGGACGGACGGACGGACGGACATGGCTAGCCCCTAAGGAGCTTTGCCCCTAAAACTGCCAGGCGCTCGCGGCGCGCTCCGCAGGCGGCAACAAATCTGAACGGCCTCGATCTTGTTTCGGTGAGCGAATCCAGTCGGCGGCGAGTGCGTATTTCGCAGGTGTGAACGAGCCATTAGATTCGCGGGTAAATATAGCGTATGGTTGTCTCAGGAACTGTTCCCGAAGAGATCACTACTCTAGCGGACGGCAATGTGGCGGCGGTGGACGTTCATCCAAAGTTGTTTGGTTTCGCAGCAGACGACTCTTTCCAGCAGACAAGAGCCGGTTCCCCCCGACCTCGCATTTGGCGCCGTGACGTAAACGCTTGCGTGACGCGGTGTCACGTACGTGCCTCGCTTCACAGCTCTATTGGGTCGCGGGGGCCGTAGCCTCCACAGTTCGCCAAGTTATCATAAAACGGAGTATAGTATAGTGCCGCATGGATCGCTCTTAGAGAGCAGACGTTATATGAATGCTTGGTTTCAACACGAATCAGAGCTCAGCCCAAGGCTGGAAGACACGCCAAAACATACACAAAGACTAAAATAGCTCTCTCACGGTGCACCTTCCGCGCTCAATTGAATTAGCTGCGAAGAATGTGCTCAAGGACAGGCGATGAAAGCCTTGACTGTGTGTTTTACATGATTGACGGCATAGGCTCGTGGCGTCCCCTGCGCCCTGACAACATAGGCATATTTTCTCCCTCCTCCTCAGCCGTGTACCTTCTTTTATCTTTCTTTTTGGAGCTTCGCACTCGAGCGTTGGTAGTAGTGCAGTGTGGATTGCTCCGAGATAGCGGGTGGCGTTCTTGAAAGCAGGTTGTTACCCCTGCGTCTAGAGGGACTTTGGTTAGTCAAGACCCCAGAGACTGCTGTATTTGCTTTCTCGACGGCTTTCCACAATGATAGATGGCGGCAGTCCCCCTTACCATTTCAAAGGGGAAACTCGAGACGCCATGTGCGTCCAGTCAACCCAACTACGAAGCGCTGTTGGTGCCAAGACCACTGGACATTGGCGGAGATCCTCTAGTTCCTAGTTTGCCTTAACCGGCGCTCAAATTTGGTGAGGGCAGGAGTTCCCGTGTCTTTTAGTGCATTGCTACATAAAGTTTCCTCCGAGCACATCGGCAAATGACATATTTACCACAACAACACAATATGAAACGTGCAAAATGCTGTCTTAAATATTAATCTTTAGACTGAGAAGAAAAACTAAAATCATTGTTGGTACATTGCTCGCAAAGAAATAATACTACACTAAACGTTATTGAAGTTCTTTTCGCTAGATAAAAGAAATTGGAGCCCAAACGCACGCGCGTTATCGATATCTACAAATGTTTCACGTCTTAATATTTGCGTTAGTTTCACACACCATTCGCCGAATGTTTTTTTCTGAACTATATGATGATGGGGCGACTAAAAGGGTTCCTAAGCACTGCAATATTTATTTTTTTTTTGGTCAGATGTAGCGTTACTTACTATTAGTGCGCCTTCGCTCTTCGAGTATTGCATAGTAAGAATGCTGTAGGAGCTAACAAGATAGAGCAAGTTCGTGAAGCCCCCGAGAACGACGGCTGCAAAGGAAACCACAAGCAAAGTGTTGCCATCTGGAATCCAATACAGAGAGCTGAAATGGATAAAAATAAAAATTACTACAGAAACTACTTGCACCCAATGTCAAACATTCTCGGATGTTATCGAATAATGCAAGAACACATTAGCGCCCACCTGAAATGAAGCGCAACTCGTGTACTCTAATGGCGAATTCGGGTGGTCAATCGTCGGCAACTGCTTTTGCCGGAAAACCGGCAATAGTGTTCGCGTGGTTAGTTTCCGGCCGGCGCGCACCGTTCGGGTGGTGGTTCTCCGGCAAGCACCGGCAACTTTCCGGCGCTTTTTCCGCCCGAGCTCCGAACGGCCGGGCGAGTAGGCGCCAGACTGTATCCGGTGTCGTCACTTCCGAAATGGGAAAGAAGGTCAGTGAGAAAAAATGAACGAAAGAATGAAACTGATCAGAAGTCACCTTAGCAGCCGCTACTCGAGTCAATCCAAGTCGTTGGGACATGGGTGAGGGCGGCGACAGGCTCTCGCTAGCGGTGTCGCGCGTGCAAGCGGCGAAGTAAACTGCCACCGTCTGGCGTTTCGTGTTCGGGTGGTGAGGGTCACGTGGTGTGCCGCCGGCGCGTTTCTGGTTGCCGGTTCCGCCGGCTCGTTCTCGCCGGCGATTGACCACCTGAATTCGCCATAAGCGACTGATGGCCGCTGAAAGAATTCGCCTGATCCAGGATTCGATCCCAGGACCTTCCAAGATTAGTGGAGCGCCCTATCAACTGAGTTAACCAGGCGCTGGCAGCAAAGCCAGCAAACGGATGTAAACATTTGCCAGCAGCATTGATCGTAACCTTCGTAAGGGCGAGTTCAGTCGAGAATAATTTGATACCATGCGTTTTAGAGGAATTCCCTGAAGTAGAGAATATTTACGCAAGAATACTTCCTTCTGAAACGAAACAGAGCTCGCGCCCGCCAGGCGACTGGAGGCCGCTGAATTATACATCTGGTCCGGGATTCGATCCCGGGGCCTCTCAAAGCCTAGCATAGCACTCTACCAACCGAGCAAACCAGGACCTGACAGGTATAGTAGAACAAGCGGGTTAGAAAAGTTGCCACAAGCTTTATAAAGAATTTTATACAATTAGTTTTAGTGGAAGTTTCAAAGGTGGACAAGGTTTTCGCAAAAATAAATTGACGTTGGCCGAGCAATGAAACATGAAGCTCGAAACTGCAATACGCCTCACGTCTAATGACTTGTAATTGGTTCCTGGTTTCGTAACCAGGAAGAAAAATATGGCTTTCAAATATACCCATTACTACGTTCCAACGTTCTTTTTTTTACGGTTGTGTTTTTTAAGAAGGGACTTCATTGTAAGGTATGAAGTTTGAAAGACCTAATATCAGCTTAAATTATTAATGAGTTGTATTTTCCAGACTATCAAATTGAACGCCTCCCTCACGCATCACGCCTAACGCCGTCCATTCGTTTAATATAAACAAGTTTGCGTCCGGGATTTGCTTTCATTTGTTCTATCTGGGTTAACTATATCTTACCAACAATTTTCTCGAAACCGCAGAAATATATATTGGGTTTCCCAAGTCACCAGGCTCGAACTTAAACGGACTATAATAATCGACGCCTGCAGGGAGCAATCTTAACTTTTCGTGAAAGGTGTATTTCACAGGTCAGTTGTTTCTTGTAAAATTAGGAAAGCATAGCTCCCTTTCTGTAAACAATAGGGCCAAGAAACTTGCCAGGGTCAACGGCGGGCGGCGCCGCAGACGACCAAGTCGAGTTGCGGGGTGTATTTGGCGCGCGTATTGATAGATGGCGTCGGGAGCGGAGTTCGCTGGTGTAGCCCACCAGCGAAAGAAAGCATACGACACGCAGGCGAAACCTGTTGGCAGCAAAAGCGCCGTTGTTATGCAAACGCGTTCTTTTAACTTTGAGTTTTGATTTTATAGTCTGCATATATTTTTAAACCAAAGGTAAATTACAAAAAGATTATGTTCATTTTAATAAACTACGGTGTTCGCGAGGCAGTCTCGATAAAGGGGTAATGCCATCTATCAATACTGCCACACGCGTCGGCGAGCAAGCGCGTGCGTGGCCGAGTGGTTACCGCGCTTGACTTTCGTGCGGAGGCCCAGAATTCGATTCCTGGGGGCTCCGCAAATTTTATTTATACTTTCAGTTTATTGTTCTGGTGAATTCGAGAACATTATTGTTTATTCTAGGCCCAAAAGTTCTACGCGTCGAACCTTCCACGCCGATTATTCCAGAAGCCCACGCGTGTACATAAGGGGCTTCGCGTGGCGAGCCAAAGTCAGTTTCGCCTCAGCGTTCGATCTTGCTGCTTCGCCGCCTTCGACGCCCGCGACGCTCTCCTGTTATCTTTCTTTTCCCTTTTATTTTTGGGCACAAGTTCGCCCCCATTAAACATTTCGTTTATTTAGTTATTATCGCCTCATCACTTGTCATTCGTGACATTTTGGTGGAGGTGCTGGGTACTGCAGTCTATGCCCGTAAAACGTACCCCTACGAAGACACGCCGGCCAAGTGACGTGCTCAGCCCCGGGAGGCTACCCTTCGCAGAAGACTCCAACGCCCGAGCAAGCCACCGTACCGAAGGCCAGCTCCCGGAGTTTGAACCCCTGCCAAAGAAGCGGACCGCGACGATGACTACTCCACCCGTCGTCATCCTGCCCGTCACTCCACGCACTCCGACGCCCTTCCACGGTGAAGCTCACGAAGACGTAGAGGACTGGCTGCATCATTATGAACGTGTAGCCCGCCACAACGGATGGACGGATGAGCACCGCCTCCAGAACCTCTACTTCGCGCTGGAAGGCACCGCGAGGCACTGGTTTGAGAACCACGAAGCCTCCTTTACTTCGTGGGAGCCATGCGCCGCCGAACTGAAGCGGACGTTCATCAACTACCACCGTCGGCAGCGAGCGGAGGACCTTCTTCGAACAAGGGTGCAGGGCCCCACCGAAAGCGTGACCAGCTTTGTAGAAGATGTCCTGCGTCTAAGTGCCCGGGCCGATCCGGAAGCCACCGAGGAGAAGAAACTTCGCGCTCTCATGCGTGGGGTGAAGGGTGAAATTTTCGGAGGACTGGTACGCAATCCCCCGACGACTGTCAATGGTTTTGTTACCGAAGCCACCAAAATCGAGCGCGCCCTGACAGCCCGAGAAAGCCACTACCACCGAATCGCCGGCGCGCCTGCTGCTCCATCTGCCGCTGCTTCCCTTCTCGACCTGAACACCAGCGGTGTCGACAGCTTTCGGGAGATCGTCCGTGAAGTCGTCCGGGAGGAACTCCGCAAGATACTCCCCACTGCGGATCGGCCGACCTCACTGTCGCTCGCTGAGGTCTTCCGAGAGGAAGTTCACCGGGCCTTCCAACCTGAGGTTCCGATCAACACGACGACCCTAGAGGAACCGACTTTGAGCTACGCCGCCATGGCCCGACGACCGCCGCAAGCTAACCACCACGCCACTGCGCCACCCCGACGAGACCCTCCGATGCCGCAGTATCCTCGACGACAGGAGAGACAAGTCCAGGACGTCCGCTCGGAGCGACCCTCGCCGAGGAAGACCGACGTGTGGCGAACGGCCGACCGACGCCCGTTGTGCTATCACTGCGGTGAAGCCGGCCACATTTACCGTCGATGCCCCTACCGACAATTAGGGCTGCGCGGGTTCCACCCGAACGACCCGCGCCCACGGTACGACGAACGGCCTCGCGACATCGAGGGGTACCTACGACGTTCGCCATCTTCTACGCCGCCTCTCCGCCGTGAGTCCCGCTCACCGTCGCCCAGACGTTCAGCGTCTCCAGCGCCACGACCCCGCCGAGAGAGCCTGTCTGCCCTGCGTCGCCGGGAAAACTAAGTGCAGCAACGCCTGGAGGTGACGTTGCCGAAAACGACGGAAGCAAACAGCCTCCAAGAACGCCGGAGCGCTCCCACTCTCCCGACGCCCCGCATCGCACCGACGCGCCTGCAACGGTGTCCAACAGCCTAAACGTTGTTATCGACGGCCTCGACGCATCGGCGCTTGTGGACACCGGAGCAGACTACGCAGTCTTGAGTGGAAGGCTCTCTCGCCGCCTACGAAAAGTGACAACGCCGTGGGAAGGCCCCCAGATGCGAACCGCCGGTGGGCACCTCATCACACCAATCGGGAGATGCACTGCCCGCGTCGAGATCCACGGTGAGACCTGCCCTGTGAAGTTCGTCGTTCTGCAAGACTGTGCGAGGGACGTTATCCTCGGAATGGACTTTCTCTGCGAGTATGGCGCCGTCATCGACCTCGGAGCAAACCGGTTGACGCTACGAAAACCTTTTTCACCACAGGAGGAACCCCAAGCTACTTCATCCGCGGTCCGTGTCCTCGCAAGCCACGTGAACTTACCACCGCGGTCGAGTGTTTTCGTGCCCGTCGGGGTCACCGAAGCTTTCTGTGGCGAAGTTCTGCCCGAGAGAAGCCTCCAGTTGCTTCTAGGAAGAGGAATCGGCGTCGCAAGAGGAGTGGCTGAACTCCAGGATGGGCGCACCGTGGTCCTCGTGACGAACTTCCGACAAGAAACGCAACACCTCACGAAAGGTGCCGCTGTGGGCCACGTCGAGGAACTTCAAAACTCCGCCGCAATCGCGAAACTCCGCCGCAATCGCCGTGATCGCTGACGAATCATCGCCATCTCAGCAAGACATTGCGCCGCCAGCGCAGCTCGACATCGACCCGAAGCTTCCAGGCCCGAAACGACGACAGCTGATTGACCCCCTCGCCGAATACAGCGACTGCTTCGCGAAGTCGTCGAAGGTGCGCCAAACCGCCGTTGCGAAGCATCGCATCATTACCGAGGACGACGCGCTCCCTGTGCACCGATCGCCGTACAGAGTCTCCGTAAAAGAAAGGGAGGTCATTCAAGAGCAAGTGCAAGAAATGCTGAACGACGACATCATCCAGCCTTCAAGCAGTCCGTGGGCCTCTCCAGTCGTGCTTGTCAAGAAGAAGTACGGAACGCTTAGGTTCTGCGTGGACTACCGACAGCTGAACGCGGTAACCAAGAAAGACGTCTATCCACTCCCCCGCATCGTTGACACACTAGACCGGCTGCGCCACTCCGGGTACTTTTCATCGATGGATCTGAAGAGCGGTTACTGGCAGATCGAAGTCGACGAACGGGACCGAGAGAAGACAGCTTTCGTCACGCCGGATGGACTGTACGAGTTCAAGGTGATGCCTTTCGGACTATGCACGGCGCCAGCAACTTTCCAGCGTGTCATGGACACCGTACTGGCAGGACTGAAGTGGCAGAGCTGTCTTGTCTACCTTGACGACGTCGTTGTGTTTTCAAGTGACTTCAACGAGCACTTGCGACTACTCCGAGCCACTCCAAGCCATACAAACCGCACGACTCACCCTTAAGCCGTCCAAGTGCCGGTACGCCTATGACGAACTGAAGTTCCTAGGCCACGTGGTTAGTAATGACGGCGTCCGCCCAGACCTCGAGAAGACTCGCGCCGTTGCGGCATTTCCAGCGCCTTCAGACAAGAAGGCCGTGCGAAGATTCCTAGGACTTTGTGCCTTCTATCGACGCTTCGTTCGGGATTTCGCAAGAATTTCCGCACCGCTCACAAAACTTACGAAGGACGCCGAGAAGTTTGAATGGGCCGAGGAGCAACAGCACGCATTCGACGAGCTAAAGCAACGACTCCAGACTCCTCCTGTTCTTGGACACTTCGATCAAGATGCGGAAACCGAGATTCATACGGACGCAAGTAACGAAGGCCTTGGCGCGGTACTGGTTCAAGTGCAAGAAGGCACCGAGCGAGTCATCGCCTACGCCAGTCGGACACTGTCCAGGGCGGAGAGAAATTACTCCACGACTGAAAAAGAATGTCTGGCTGTCGTCTGGGCCATCACGAAGTTTCGCCCGTACTTATACGGGAGCCCTTTCCGCGTTGTCACGGACCACCACTCGCTCTGCTGGCTTGCGAACCTAAAGGACCCTTCAGGACGTCTCGCTCGATGGAGCCTCTGACTGCAGGAGTTCAACATGACTGTGGTGTACAAGTCAGGTCGCAAGCACAGCGACGCCGATTGCCTGTCCAGAGCCCCTGTCGAGACATCCTCCGGTAGCGGCGACGACGATGACGACGAGTGCTTCCTAGGCGCGATGAAGACCGACGATATGGCGCGACGTCAAAGAAGCGATCCTGATTTGCGCGCCCTAATCGAGCACCTCGAAGGACGAGGGGGTACTATCCCCCGTGTCTTCTTGAGGGCCCTGCCGACCTTCGTCTTCCGACAAGGTGTGCTTTACAAGGAGAACTTCGGAGACAACAGCTCGCCATGGCTGCTGGTAATCCCTGCCGACCTTAGAGAGAGATATTCCAAGCCTGTCACGACAACCGAATGGCTGGGCACCTTGGCTACAGCAGGACGCTCGCCAGGATTCGAGAAAAATACTACTGGCCAAGGCTACCGAAGACCGTTCACCTCTACACTCGATCATGCCACGAGTGTCAGCGACGCAAGAAACCGCCGACGAAGCCGTCAGGAAATCTGCATCCGATTGCTCCCCGTCTACGCCGTTCCAGCAGATCGGAATGGATTTACTTGGCCCTTTCCCACCGTCAACGTCGGGAAACCGCTGGATAATCGTCGCCACAGATTATCTTACACGGTACGCCGAGACGAAAGCCCTTCCATCAGGTACGGCTGTGGAAGTTGCCAAGTTTTTCATCGAGTCCATTGTCCTCCGGCACGGCGCCCCCGAAGTCCTCATTACCGACCGTGGATCATCGTTCATGGCCCAGCTGACGCAAGAGATCCTTCGTCTCAGTGGCACCGGCCACCGTCGAACCACTGCGTACCATCCGCAGACAGATGGACTAACAGAACGGCTGAACAAAACCATCGCCGACATGATCTCAATGTATGTCGACGTAGAGCATAAGACTTTGGACGAGGTGTTACCCTACGTCACATTTGCTTACAACACGGCGGTGCAAGAGACCACAGGAGTAACACCGTTTCAGCTGGTGCATGGCAGAAAAGTGTCGACCATGCTCGACGCAATGCTACCCCACGAGCCAGCTGACGATGGGATACCCGACGCCCAGGTGGTTGCTCAACGAGCCGAAGAGGTTCGTCAGCTCGCCCGACTCCGAATTCAAGATCAACAACGTGTCGACGCTACCCGGTACAACCTTCGCCGGATCGACGTTCGCTTCAAGCCCGCAGACCGTGTGTGGGTTTGGACCCCGATACGACGACGCGGTCTAAGCTAAAAACTCCTGAAGCGCTACTTCGGACCCTACAAAGTGCTTCGCCGACTTGGCGATCTGGCGATCCGAACTACGAGGTGATGCCCGACGGAACACGGACTTCATCACGCCGCCCTCCACGACCTGAAGTCGTTCACGTCGTGCGCCTCAAGCCGTACTACGCGCGATAAGACTGTGAACTGTGATCTCGTGCAACGCTTGATAGGATTGTGTTTTGCCAGCTTCCGTATTTTCCCATTCTTTTGTTTGTCTTGCTCTGTTTTGTTGCCTTTCACGTGGCATCGAGACGATGCCTTTTTAAAGGGGGGAGTAATGCCACACGCGTCGGCGAGCAAGCGCGTGCGTGGCCGAGTGGTTACCGCGCTTGACTTTCGTGCGGAGGCCCAGGGTTCGATTCCTGGGGGCTCCGCGAATTTTGTTTATACTTTCAGTTTATTGTTCTGGTGAATTCGAGAACATTATTGTTTATTCTAGGCCCGAAAGTTCTACGCGTCGAAACTTCCACGCCGATTATTCCAGAAGCCCACGCGTGTACATAAGGGGCTTCGCGTGGCGAGCCAAAGTCAGTTTCGCCTCAGCGTTCGATCTTGCTGCTTCGACGCCCGCGACGCTCTCCTGTTATCTTTCTTTTCCCTTTTATTTTTGGGCACAAGTTCGCCCCCATTAAACATTTCGTTTATTTAGTTATTATCGCCTCATCACTAGTCATTCGTGACAATACGACCGCCAAGCGTGCCCCGCCTCTCGGCCAATCGACGCCTCCCGCCGTTGCCCTGGCAAGCTTATATTGCTACGCGCAGGCGTCGATTTTCACGGTACATTTTAGATCGAGCCTGGTGACTTAGGACACCCTATACATTATTGCGTAAGTAGAAGAAACTAGAAAGATAGAATGATCTAAGACAAAGTCACACATTTTTAAGTTTGGAAATTGCTGAGGAAAATTTTAAGATCATGAATACGTTAGGTGATTGGCACAAGAGTCAGTGTAGCTCTACATCAAAACTTTTCAGGTACAGGTTACACATAAGGTCACATTATTACCATATAGTTGGCTGGAAAAATCCCGCATAATAGACATGTAGACTAATGTAGTAAATCCCAAACCCGCACCCCCTCACGTCTCTGGTTGCGTAGTGTACAATAAGTCACTCAGGGCGCCACTCGTTGGTTTTGTACGGTTCTAAAATAAACTATAGTTACTGTTCTAAGAATTTCGGCGGTTTCGGCCCTAATACATTTTGCCACCACAAGCGAAGCCTATTCATGTATATATAAAAAAACAACCGAAGTTTACATTAAAAAAAAAGAACAATGTTTGGAATAATTTTTGTGATATTTTTTTAAGGAAGATACAGCACCATTCACGTAGCGTTTCAATGATTCCGTAGTATAATCGCCCCTGAATTTCATGTATAGATGGCGTTTCCAAACGTCCATCTTTCCGACTGGTCCGTAGCGTCTTTTGGAAGGCGTGGATGAGTCCAGCGACTTTCCCTACGGTGACTTCTCCGAATCCAAGTTCATGCCATATGCTGTCCGAGCTATCTGATTGGTTCTCCTACAGTCGGTAGCACGCCACTGGCGCTTTAATTAGCGTAATGCCGCCATAACTTTAATTCATAGGAGGCAGACGGCCGTGCATGTGAGAGCTTGTGCCGTCTCGGGCCTCACTTGCGTAGCGCTCCAGCGGGGTTGTCACACTTGCAGAAAGACGAAAGTTCCCTCGATGCATTACGGCAGCGGTGTCGTAGTCAAACTGCCTTGTGAGGTCGGTCTACTTTTTGCTTCTTCCCTGAGCATTCATTACTTCATTTCAGCTGAATTTGTTAAAGAGGCCCTGCAAGGACTTTTTTACTGTTTTTTTATTTGCACCGAACCTGAGCGCTCTGAACGTAGTGACTTAGTGAAACTTTTCTTTTTTCGAAATTCGCTTTATTTTAAAAGTTATAGGCAAATTAAAATTACAAAAACAAGCAAAAAAATAACCTCCCTCATGACGTCCTTCGTTGCTTGAGTGGCCGTGAACTAGAGGAGGGGTAGTGAGCTGATCGAGCGTTCTCGTCTGCCGCGCTCCGTGTCGACGGCGCAAGAGGGCGCCACTAAAGCATGTTCTGGATAGGCTGTATGCAGCGGGCGGCCAGATCGGCTTTCATTACATTTGCTGCGCGATTTAACACTAATTCGGCGTGACACTTCATTGGCTCTAAACGACAGCAAACACGGGGTAAAGATCAGTTCAGAATGGGAGCCACTTCGCGCTGCCATACTGCGAAACGACCAAACCGCAAGACAAAGCTTCTCGCCGAAGGCCTTTGGAACGCTCGGAGCCGGTCGTATCCTACCGTCCATACGACCGCAGCGCCGCCGCGTACATGCGGGACCTTTCCGTGTCGGCGCCTGATCCCACTACTCCTTTCTAGTATGCGTCGCCTTTTCCACCGCTTGGTGGCGGGTATGTCGACGGGTCATTTCTTGTTTCCGTACTTTATAAACTGCATTCGTTTCTTTTCTGATCTAAAATATTGAACAAAAACTACTTTTATAAATATTTGAAACGGTTCGCGCCACCTATATTTTGTATCTCGACTAAAAGTAGCTCTTAGCGGCTCTGACCAGTAATAAGCCCAGGACCAAAAACGTCACATTTTGCGCGCTTTCGGTAATGCGGGTCGCCCTCGTCGGTGGAGGAGGTTTCCACGTCGTCCGGTTAAAAAATGACGCACTGGTCTTTAGTTACTCTCTCCGTGCCCGCTGGCTTGCCCGAACGCCAAGAGACGTGGAAACCGCAAAAAAGGTAGACGCTTAGATATGATTGCAGGGCCTCTTTAAGCCTGCGAGGTAGGCCTACAGTACGACAGAAGAAAAAAGCAGACTGGTTGAGCTTACCCAAGCATAATATTAAAGAGGAAAAATCCGACCAGGCCAATGATATAACATGTGGTGGGGGAAGTACGTTTCAGCTGTAAGAAAAAGCGTTAGCATGAAATGCGGCATTTATTCAGCACACAAGTCGAAGTTGTAAAATTACAATGGAGAGAAAAATGCGGATGCGGCTCAGCCCAGCCTTTTATCAAATATCTTGTACACGTCGCAACAAAACAACAAAATTACAGGAGAACACTCAAGACATCTTACGTGTAGGAAGGCGAAAGCATTATAGTCCCGCGGAAAAAATGGTTTTCAGTAATGTTTCGACACGTATTAAAGTTTAGGACGACGTACAGGACGACGTCGAGGACGACATCCTAGAGATCGATGCCAAGTACGACGTCTAGGACGACCTCTAGGACTACTCCTAGGACGATCCCTCGGACGACATCAAGAGCGACGTTTAGGACGACATCGAGGGCGACGTCAAGAACGGCGTCTAGGACGACGTCGAGGATGACGTCCTAGAGGACTACGTTAAAGATGAAGTCTAGGACGACTTTAAGACGACCTCTAGGAAGACCTTAAGGAGGACATCTAGGACGACGTCGCGACCAACACCTAGAGGAGGACGATTAAGGAAGCTGTGGCGTATTTGCGTGGACGGCCACGTTTGCTTGCAAAAGCCGCAGTAGATGTAGACGCTGCTGCCGATGTCGAGGCCATAGATGTAGACACGGTCGCCTCACAGTACATCGCACGAAGCACACAACGGGCACAGATGAAGTCTGAAGCGCACCTTTCACACACGGCGCTCCGGCGGTGACATGCGGCTGCCAGCGTTAGCGTGAGCGGCGGGTGATTTAATGACATATTTTTATGACCAGCTTTCTGGCAAAACGACGCCGATTTGCCCTTAGGAAAATGGTCTTTGGACGTTTATGAAAAATCCTATTATGAGCTATCACCGTATGTGGCCCTCTAAGGTCAGCAATTAAAAAAAACATAAAACACGCTATAGCCACTTACAGTATAACCTATGTCTTCAAAGCTACAGAATATTGACCATCCAGATTGCTATAGCCGTGTATAGAATAGCATGTTTCTAGTCAGCTGTAGACTTGAGACTGGTCAATTTCCTTTAGCGAGCTATAGAAAATGTATGTCCTTAATGCACTAGATAAGCGAGTATTAAACGTGCTTTAGCCGGCTATAGAGTGGTGTATATCCCTAAATCAATAGATTCGTAAGCAATGAATTTTCATCACCTTACTCAATGGTGTTTTATGTCACCTAAAATATAGGCCTCCCGCCTTTCAAAGTACTTTAACCGGCTATAAAAATATGTATGTTCCTCAAGCTATAGACTCGCAACCATTCAATTTTCTTTAGCCGTGGTCAATGGTGTCTTATGTCGCTTAGTCTATAGACGTGCGACCTTTTTCTTAGCAGTGAACAGGTAGGAAAGTGGAAGAGAGTTTTTATGCGCTCGCTCGGGGCGAGAGTTTTCTTTAGCCAGCCTAATTGGGCGCAGGTCGCCTTTGCTATAGACGCGCGATCACAGAAGCGTCCTTATCGGCCTTTAGACATATTGCAGTTTTGCAGGCTGCTCTCCATTGCCTTACCTCGGCGTTGACGTTCGCATTGTCTTACATTCGCGTTGATATCATCTCAATCTTCTATTTATGACTATAATTATCCCTTTCTACCTCTTCCACCGTATTTTTATTGTCTGTAAGAATGTGTTTTTCGTAGCGTTAACGCCTTCTACTTGTTCGTGTCGCGGCCTTGTTTGTTACCCGTTAATATGTATTTCTTTCTGCGTGCTGTATTTTTTATACTTAATGGTTTTGTGTATATTTCGTCGTTCTCGACACGGGCGTTGACGAACATAAAGCCGTACTTACGTTGCTACCGAGGTAAGTTCCACTTCTGTCACAGCAGTCTATCGCGCTATAAACTCGTCCATTGGAGTCGAATAAAATCTCTACAGAGCTGTTTTGAATGCCAGAGAACATGTCATCAGGGTAGGCAGAGCAACGACGTAGCAATCGCGACACACCAGCTGATTGCGCCTCGATTTGGCCGACCGCGCTCGCTCTGCTGTGAAGTCAGAATAAAAGTTAGAACAACCCATCGCATTATCGTAAGTTGAAAAGGCGATTGACAATTTGAAGCCGCGCAAAGCTCAAGGAACAGGCGGTCGGGGAACTGAGCACTACAAAGCGTTTAAGGACAAACTTGCTCCTTTTTGGCACTGCGTAAGAAGAATACATACTTAATGTTTAACCCCTTCGTTTTTGTGCACTCACACGACTTTTGCATCCAATATTGAGGACCTCTCAGAACTTTGTTTTGTTGGATCGTACCGTCCAATCACTCTAAATAACGTGGAATATAAGGTGCTGATGAAGGTCTTTGCGTAGTGTTTGCAGAGTGTTATAAACGTTATCGTCGGCTTACATTAGACATGTGGAATAAAGGAGGGGAGCAATGCAACAAATGTGCATGTCGCCCGTAGCATTCTGCGGTGTTGTGACTCTGTGTGAAGGGTTGAACGCTTTTGCCGGTCCTGAAAAAAGCGTTGGACCGCGAGTCCCACGGAAGTTTTTATGATAGAACATATCAACTTGGAGTCTGTTTTGTGCATCGGTGTAGGCACGGCGTACAAAAAAACTGCGCCACTATACTTGTTGTAAGCGAGCGTGTTCGCTTTTTTTCTTGGTGCGAAAAGGCTGTCGATTTTCGCCTTTGCCTTTGTTTGTATTTATCCTGGGCGGTTTGTCCTAGTATTATTCAGAGGAGTACGTTTTATTCGAGGCGCGTATTTTTAACGTACGCGGATGACGTGGCGATATTTGGCGTAGACTTCGAGATTGCCGAAAAACCCGTCGAGCTTACAGAGGTGTTTTCTGAAAATACGAGTAGTTCCGTCAACTGGGATAAGTATTTGTGTTTTTGGCACGGCGATTGGCCTTCAACGACGGTTGTTTTTAAACGAGTTCTATAGACCGAATCGCCACCCCGTTATGTTGGAGCTCCCCGGGCACTCTCTGCAACAATTATGACTATTGGCGCGTTAAGGTTGAAGTTCTGCGCGCCAAAGCGACCAAGTTGGGAGGTTATGGGGTGTCAATATTTGCACGGTGCATCGGCTTGCGATGCGTTTCTCGCCATCAAATGT